>BEXV01000103.1:300235-310395 GCA_003118195.1 Hemicentrotus pulcherrimus
CTGTCCGTCTTGAAAATGCATAGGATGGGGCCTTGTTCACGCGTATACAGTATAGTCGTGATACAGGCCCCATGTCCGTGCTGTAGAACATGCAACGCCGTTGCGCGGGGCCTGTATCACGAGTATATATAGTGAGTTGGCTAGGAGACACTTATAGTATACTCATTATACAGGCCCCGCTGTCGTGTTGAAGTGCGCGCGATGCCGTAGCGCGGGGCCTAGATAACAAGTATAAAGTATATAGTCGTGATACAAGCCCCGTGTCAGTGCTGTAGGACGCGCAATGCCGTTGCGCGGGGCCTCGATCACGAGTATATATAGTCTAGTGAGTTGGCAGAAGTTAGAAGCCTAGTATAAAGTCATAATCGATTTGAAATAGTTGCGGGGCCTATATCACGAGTATGCCTAAGTCTATAGAAACAGCAGGGCTATAAGTCATAAATAAGAAACGAAAACAAAGGAATCAGCTTTTCACCCACGGCCACGCTCGACACAACATCAACAAAAATGACCCCGCCTCCAGCTCGGCCGGAGCTCGGAGTCGCTCATATCACAATGCACTGGCAATGTTGCCGACGGACCGGGCGCCGACAATCGACACTCCACTTACTCAGAAAATAGACTTGAAAAATACAAGATCAAAAGCAGCATTTTAATAGAAGTTCACTAAAAAACAAAACTTAAAATACTCACAATCCTTTCGAACTGCTAATGGACAAGAAAAGACCTAAAGAAGGCTACAATCCACAACAAATGTCAGATGTTTGTCGTACTCGTACTCGTAGCGGCTAGCAACATCACTTCCGACTTGACTATATGTAGCACGACCGCTGTTTGAAACCTAACAAGAGATGGCACTCTTTAATAAAAAATGTAGGATCGAATGTTTGTATATATTATATCAACAAAATATATTTTTTAATCATTTTATTTATTTATTTATTTATTTTTTTAATTTCTGCTGACTCCCACACTTTTCTCATCGAACCATACACTTAATTATTATCGTTTTTTTTGTTGTTGTTGTTGTTTTGCTGTTATTTTTTTACTCCACCGATACAACTTACAAGACCCTCCTATAAAATCTAGGAGTTAAAAAATGATGCTCCATGTCATTCTACGTGAATATAACAAATGTGTTTATAATTGGTTATGAAGCAGCACCTTTACCTTATATTTTTTGTTTATATAAGACAATCTTTATTCAGATCGCTTAATTTATATTGAACTTATAATTTGCAAAGAAGATATGTTTATACTGTAAAAATTGTTTCTTGTTGTTGTATCCGAAAATATTAATATGAAGTACTACTGTCAGCTTTCCCTTCTTTTATATTGAAAAATCTATTTTCTTTTCTTCTCCCAAATGGGAAAATTGTGTAACAATTTGTGTTCTTGATTGAAGATGTAATATATTAGTGTGGATATTTATAGAAAATATTTTTTAAATATGTCTGTGTTTATAATGTATAAGACAGTGTACTATGTTTATAAGAAACAATAAGGTTCCTCTTTATCATTTGTTAACTTATGAAATTTCTGAATAAAGGCAGAAAAGCTTTTTTAAATTTTATAATAAAGCAAAATAATGGGAAAACAAAGCTGTATTTTTGTCTTCGATTTTCATTTGGTCCTATCCGTTCCAGTTTTATCTTCTGTACATGCTTTATCTAAATTGTAGCCTTGGAACTGCAGCTATTAATGCAACCCCTTTGTTTCCTTAAGACAAGAAAAAACATGTTAGTTTTTTTCAGCTAAACTTTTGATTATTTTTTTTAAACTGACGTTTTAAATTGTCCCTTTTATGATGAAAATATTTACAAGACAATTAACAAAACAAAAATGCTTATTATTTAGACATTTCTCTCTTTTGGAATATTTTCTTTTACATGACAATTACGAAACATATATCCACTTAAAACATAATCAAGAATTTATAACAAAGTTACATTCAATCGGCCATTAATTGCACAATATTGGTCAAATAATCGATATAAAGTAATCACCCAATGGTTAATCAATCAACCAATCACTCCCTCTACAAATCTAATCAAACAATAAACCAATCAATCGATAGTTAAATAATTGATAGTGCAATCAGTCAATCAATCGATGAACCAATCAATCAATCACTACTCAGCCGATTAATCAACCCATCTACCACCTAATGAATTATTTAAGTAATTAATGGACCAACTATTCAATCAATCAGTCAGTCAATGAATCAATCATTCAATCATGGAGAATATGATTTAAAACAATCAGCCGACCAACCAGTCAATCAATCAATCAATGAACAAACTTCTCAATCAAGCAATCATATTACCAATCAATGAAATCATTCAATAAATTAATCAATCTAAGATAAATTAATAAAGAAATTGGTTGATTAATTATCAACCAACAAACCAATCAATCAATCAATCAGCCAACCAATCAGATCAATCATTTAAACAATTGATTTCAATTAATAATCAATCAACTAACAGATCAGTCAACCAATCAATCAGTAAATAAGTCAAGCAATCAATCAATAATAAACCAACCAATCAGTCAGTCAAACAATCAATATGTCATTAAAAAATTCAAAAAGCAACCAATCAATCTTTTATAGTTAGCGCTTAACAAATGAAGTATTCATTTACAACAATGTTAAACATTTCTATAAAAGCCTTTATTGAATATAATCCATACTTAACTATGCTGATTCTACTGTGATCTATCCGGTATAATTCTGGTCTATCTTTGAAGAAAAACCATACTGATTTTCTCTCAAAATAAAGACCATAAACATGAAGGAAAGTGAATAACATCAGCTTTCATAAGGCAGTTGCAATATTAATTTTTTCTAAATACCAGAATTTGGTAGGCTTTTCATGAACAATACAAAATAACTCCTTTAAGAAAAATAGTACGCTCTTTAACGGCATGGCTTTGTGCAATTACAGTACTAACTATCATGTGTCTTTGCTAAATAAATACCATCATAATACTTTCTATCCACAATATTCTGGAAGACTAATATCTGTTTTCAGTATTTATAATGCTTACTTGCACCAGGAATAATTTAAAAAAAAAATGAAAAATGAAAATGCTTGGAGGAAAAAAACCCAAATAAAACAAAATAGTAGCAACAGTTCAGCAAAACTATCTGAAATTGATAATACATGTACATTTCATTTCAATATCTCTAGGACATTACTCATTTAACAATCATTCTTTTCATGTTATTTTTTCTAAAGTTCCTAAAATTAAGTTCTTCAGTTTCACTAAATCACCACTAAGATAAGTGAATTTTGAACTAAAAAAAAAAAACTGGATGTTTGAAATAAACATCAAATAGTATTGCCCACCCAATAAATATGTAAAAAGCAAGTAAAAAGGCTTACAAAATGCACCATGCTGGCAAATTAGTTTATACATAATATTAGCTTAAGGCAGAATGAATATAATAATAATTAAAAAAACACAGCCTATGATCTATTATGAAAATGGTTATGTGCAAAGAAGTAAAAACTTTACATGTATATGCAAGAAATAACTAAGGAAAATATCAACGAGTACAAGATAAAATAGTTTACAGTGTGCCAGTTAAGAAGTAAATTGCTAAACAGAGTACAGACAGGCTGCGTCATGTAAAGGTTACTGTTACTGTGCGAAAAGAGAAAAAATACATACTGCTTCAGGCCTACAGCCAACAGTCTTTAAACAAAGAGGATATACATACAAAATGGAAGCAGCAATTGAAAAATATCATTCTTCTCAGCTTTGAATTATCAGAAAATACAATAAGATCACATTTTTAAGATAAAAGGGAGCCATGCCAAAACATGTTTTGTACAGGATGTTTTGACCTCAACTCTGGGCCCTCTACCATAAAAATTGACAATGAATCGCAAAAGCTAATGTATCTCCATTATTGCAGTTATTTTACAGAGAATTTTATCCTGCAACATAAAATGATTGAAAGTTACTGTTGATTTTAAGAAACATAACGGACTGAAGGAAGATATTATGAATTTGGAGAAAAAAAACTTATCAGCTTCATATAAATTACTTCTGTAGAGAAATAAGTCTTGAGACACTCGTGAGTAACATCAAGAAAGTTCAGGGCTGACCTCAAAATTTGAAATGTTCTTTTAAAGATGTACAAATATATAATTTCAGTGAAAGATCCCCTTTAAATCATTAATGCTAATGCAAAAATAGTTCAGCACTATTATTATCAGTCTCAAACTATGAAAATACATATAAATATATATATTTTTTCTTACTCTCTCTAAATCGGTAGTGCAGATTTAATACAAATATCATAAAATATATACATGATTAGTACCTATAGCTTCAGCATCTTGATGAATATAGAAAGAAGCAATATATACAACTTGTTTTTTCGAAGAAGACATACTTTGGAAAGACAGGTGTGCTTTGGAATACAATGAGGTCGATAAAGAAATTCTACATTTACGAGCTCTCCTGCAGAAAATGCTCACCAAATTTGTTTGGTTCATGAAGTGGTAAACAGTGGTAAGAAATATCTCTGCCAAAATATGGACATTTTGATATCTATGATGTACAATAGACCTCCAGTATCTTCACCAAAATAAAGCTGAATTAAATTAGATGTAAATGGAATAACCAATGCTATGGAAGTTGTTATAAGCCTTGGATATAGGCCAAATGATACAGCCATCATTTTGTAAAAGGAAACTTTTACACAAAATGTCTACATGAAAATTGGAGACTCAGAATTTCTCTTTTCTCTTTAGAGGACCTATAATAATATGCCAGCCTTAATATATTTTGAGTAATGCCCCAAGATAGAAGGCACTAGGGAGAAAAACAGGAATTAATGAAATTATTTTTACACGACAAACTGGGGAGTTGTCCATCACTGTGTTACAACCTAGTTACAACCTAGTAACCTTATTGCCAATTTGAGATTTGCATAGTTTTAGTGATATCATATTTCAAACATTCATAACTCTCTAATTAATGGTCCAATTTTTTATTTTTAAACTTTCACCACTGTATTTCTTATTTTTCTACTCTCATACAAGTGCACTTGTTACAAAGGTTGGACTGCCTTTAAAGCCCATCTGCACTAGCTTGGCCAGGAGGGATTAGACCTCCCTGTGTGACCACTCCCAGGTGATAATCTCATCAAATCGGCTCTCAATTAACATAAGAAAAAGGGATCATGGGGGATCAATAGGTACCACTTAGGCATTGTTGGCTGTATAGAGGGCGCAAGTAGCTATAAGTAGTGCAGTGGAGCTTTAAACAAGGTTCAACTTAGGCCGCTCTCAAGAATATGGACCATAGCAGCTCAATGAGGAGGGTTAGTCGTGGTCTTTGACGGAAGAGTAGACGCCACATCCGCAGCAGTATTTACTTCCTCTGTGGAGCTTGAAGAACAGGATCAAAATGAACCAGACCAGTAGAATCTAGAGAGAAAGAGAGCGAGAAAAAGGAAGCGATTAGATAAATGGCTACTATGATTATAAATGTCATTCTTATTATCATGATTAACATCATATTTTTAACATTTTGTATTACTCTCCCATATGTTAAGTAAAGGGTCCATGCATCTACCTCAAGTCACTAGCCTCACCCCCTAGAGACGTGATTGATATAGAATCGCCCACTACTACGTGTCTTTAAAGAAATCATTTGAAGTACTGTCCCGTTCTCGTTTCTGTTGACATCCCCCTATTTTTCTTTATTTTGTAGTTCCTTTTGTAGTTGCTGATTTAATAATTTGAATTACTCTTTATTTCTAAGTATCATTTGAGGGGTCTACAATTGTACAAAGCATTGATTTTTAACCCCTCTTTTTCAAAAATGTATTCCTAAATTATTGTAAATGTTTATAATTGATTTGTAATGTTTAGTTGGAAACATAAATAAATTGAATTGAATTTACCTGTATGATGACGAAGATGATGCAGACGACACCGATCAAGGTCAGCCAATCCTGTAGCTCCATCAAGATGTAGTCCTCACAACCCTGCAAGAAAAATGAATCCATTTTTAATCTATAATTAATCCATAATTCAAGCATTACTCCTTGGAATGCACTGTGCGCTGATTATGGCTGCCAGAGCTAAAGCTAGGATAATAACTTCCAAAGCTCTTTGGAAACGCATAGAGACTTTATATAATGTGATATGCGAATATCCATCAGATATTACCATCAGTTCTCAATCATTAATTTTTATTTATTTACATTGATTTTCACCAAAATTTCACACACAGTTGAAAAAAAACTGAATTATTCATACCGGTACCTCTTGTAAATCTGACGGTTTTTGTGTTTTTCGTAAGTCGAGAGTGAAAGGTGGGTTGGTTGAATTAGGGCAGTGAATACTTTTAGATGTTTGCTTTAATAAGNCCATTATGCAGTCTGATGTACTTGTTTTCTCGATATTCAATTGTTGTCACTTATGAATGTACATATTTATTTACAACTATGGATGCAACTTTATATATTATGTACATGTTATACATTGTTTCCAGAGGAAATACTATATCTGACTGTATTTAATTTGTATATGTTCAATGCAGAAAACTGAATAAATTTTCTTTACAAATCTGAAATCTGAATCTGAATATGTCACATTCTCATTTTTATACGCTCTTACAAATTACAAAACTTAGTAAGGGTATAAATAAATTCGCTGTTAACTGTATATGGTAAAGATGTATAAACCAGGTTCTGCTTCCTTTGATATCTACTGCTTCCTCAAAAAGCAACTTTTTCTCCAGGTTGGATTGTGCATTAAAATTGAACATGAATAAATAACTAAAAGGAACGGTCTAGCAATTTGACTAATTTTATTTAAGTATTCATCTACATAATTTACACAAGATCTATCTATCTATTATGTAACCCATCCATATAATCCCTCTATCTCGCTAATCCAGCCATCTAATCCATCCATCTATCAAATCCGTCCATCTAATCCATTCATCTATCTAATCCATCCATCTAATCCAAACATCTAATCCATCCATTAAATCTATCTATCTTATCCGTCCACACAACCTCCCACCCATCCATTCATCCACCTGCATGTTAACAGTGTATTTTCTATTTATTAGTTGTTAATATTTAGCCATGTTTGGGGAAGTCCCCACTTTTAACAGAAGTTGATTTTCGAAGCGATTCAACATTTGGACAGAGTACATTGATAAGACTGGTAACCTACCTCCATGTAGTAGCTAGTGCATGCACCTTCAGGGCCATTACAGCATGAGTTGGGAACGACACCAGGCGGAAATCCTCCAGTTACCTCCCAATCTGTAGGTGAATTTACTCCACAGCACTCAACCTGTTGGGATGTAATAAAGGGAAACAATGTGGAGGTGTCATGGCATAGTGGTTCTTTCACTTGACCCTAGATCCAAGGGTGTGAATTCTTTGGAAGGACATTAAAGACATACCTCTCTTTAGTATTTTGAATAAATCTAGTCGACTCTCGACTTAATCCCTTTCTCCCTTATTCTGCTGATCTAACCTCCTTTTTCTAGAGCTTTTGCAAGTCATTTATTTCTATCTTTCTTTCTTTTTTGCCTTCCATTTATTTCTATCTTTCTTTCTTTTTTGCCTTCCATTATTTTCCTCCATTTTTCCTCTCTTTTATTAATTATTTTTTCCAGAAAATTCATAATTTCTTTGCTACATATTTTTTAATTTTTTTATTTTCTATGTATACTTTGTTTTCAAGATGTATTGTAAAACAGCCTCTGAGGTACTAATACTTCAACAAGCTGTGCTTCTAGTTAGTTCCTCTTTTCACGTGCTATTACTATCATATTTGTCGTTTCATTGTTTATTTTTTGTAATATACTTATACATTGTATTATGTTTTGCATGAGAATTACAACCTTTTGAATTAAAAAAACTCACCTCTTGTTGCAGAGTGTCCCACGCCGTCTTCATTTCGGCGTGGTTCTCATCCTGGTAGTAGTAGAGCCCCCGTTTCATGCTTGCCGTCACGTAGCTCGTCATGTCGCCTCTCATGTGAAGACCTGCGAAGGCAATGATGATGGCCGACACCTCCAGGCAGATCACGATGACAACCATGAAGTAAAACTGAACAAAAAGAAAACAAAGAAAATTAAAATATGAGAAATACTAAACCTAAAATCAGCAACAAGGCCCCTAAGGTTGTTCAATTATCATTAAAATGTGACACAAACATGACTGTTTCAAATTTTGCAGAGGGGGCATTAACAACAAAAAATCTCTTCATTTTTCCACGTAGCATGATTTTAAAGAAAAGGTTGGTTCACTTGGTTGATTAAAATTTCTGTGAAATCACTTTACTTAGTGAAAGCATGCAAAAAAATCATCTAATTTTTTTCTTCTGTCAATTAAATTTATATATATTTTTATATATTATTATTTATTTATTCATTTTTTTTAAAATATTTTGTATTTTTGTATTTTTTTTGTTGTATTTTTTATTTATTATTATCATTACTATTATTCATTTATTTATTTATTTATTTTTGTTTAATTATTTTTATTTATTTATTTATTTATTTATTTATTTTTTTTGGGGGGGGGGGCATATGGCCCAGAGCCCCCTGCATATGTAGCTACATCACTGGTCTTACTGTGAGAAGACAGCAGACGCCCTCCCTAACTGCTGCAACACACCCGACGATGGCGACGATGACGATGAAGATCCCAATGACGATGAGGATGTACGCAGCATACATGTATGAGATACTAGGCAGGAGGGAGGCATATGCCCCGGAGGTAACTCCTACCAGTACATGAATACCGGTGATGAACAAGCCGATGCCCGAGAGCTGGGGAAAGGAAAAAAGATGGCTTAAAAATTGCAATTAATATATTAATGGCTTTAAAATTGCAATTAATATATGATAGGCTGTTTTTAAACTACAGATATGCTATTGTGTCCAATAAATACATCTAGATCTAGGATATACTAGGGAGAAAAGAGGCGTATGCCCCTGAGGTGACACCTACCAGTCCTGGAAACCGGTGATGAATATAACGCCCAAAAGTTGGAGGAAGGGGGAAAAAGGGCTTTAAAATTGCCATAAATATTTATAAAAGGCTGTTTTCAAACTACTGATTTGCTATTGTGATAAATAAACTATTTATAAATTATTTATAAATAAACATGTAAGAAATAACAGGGAGAAGAGAGGCGTTTGTCCAAGTGATGACGCCTACCAGTCATGGATACCTGTGATGATTACCGGTAGACTGAAGCCCAAAAGCTGGAGGAAGGGAAACGATGGCTTTAAAATTGGATACAAATTTCCTAATGTTTTTTAATTCATACTGAAGTGGCCTACACATGTACATGTATGATTGATACATGAAGCTGGAGGGAGGAACAGTCAATGGTTTTAAAAGATCATTCCCAGGTTATAATAATAATAATAATAATGATAATGATAATATAATAATATGTCTTGTTTACCCAGAGTAGCCTCATCAATATTCATACTGTTCTCCCTGAGGGCCCTGCAATCATTCCAAGTACAGTTTATAACTACGGTAAATATAGTAAAAGTATGTGAAATATTGATCTGTGACAGTCCTGGGGGGTGTTTCACAAAGATCTTAAGTTGAACTTATCTCTAAGTTGGACTTAAAAATTATGGCAAGCCATTAGCATCTATAAAACCATTTTGTAAAAGTTATTTTAAAAGGCATAAAATGTTGATTCAAACTTCCATATTTTCTATTATCAGGGAGATTTCATGTTCTTGATGTGGAATTTATAAAAAGTCTAAAAGAGTTTAATTTTCACTTCTGATTATATTTTATTTGAAGGTCTCAAATGGCTCTCCATAATGTTTAAGTCCATCTTAGAGTTAAGTTCGACTTAGGATCTTAGTGAAACACCCCCCTGATTTATGTTTCTGGAGAATGTGGTCTACTGAAGCTTACATCTAGAAGTCTAATTTAAACAGTCCAAATATATTTTTGAATTAAAGGGACTGGGTAACATTGTTCAGATGAGATTTAGTGGTTCTAAGGTATTGACTTTAATGCTAGATGTACAATTAAAGATAATCTGAAAATTTGAGTGAAAACGGACCATTATTCATGGTACAAATTGGGAAAAACTGATCTGATAGATTCCTTAATTCTCCCAACTAGGTCTAGA
>BEXV01000103.1:334869-347187 GCA_003118195.1 Hemicentrotus pulcherrimus
CCTTATACACTGTAGGTCTATAGCTTATAACACTTGCATGCTAATATCAGTAGCTTGTAACAGTAGCTTGTAACAAGGGAGCACCTTATAGGTCTATAGCTTATAACACTAGCATGTAAATATCAGTAGCTTGTAACGGTAGCTTGTAGCAAGGTAGCGCCTTATACACTGTAGGTCTATAGCTTATAACACTTGCATGCTAATATCTGTAGCTTGTAACAGTAGCTTGTAACAAGGTAGCACCTTATAGGTCTATAGCTTATCACACTGGCATGTAAATATCAGTAGCTTGTAGTTGTAACAGTATACAAATAATGAATGCTTATGAGTACAAACATGAGTTGAAAGATTAACGTTCTATTCAACAAGGCGTCAGCCGAGTTGAATAAAATTAATACTAATCTTTAAACACATGCAAATATTCGCACTATTGAACGAATGAAAACATTCATTATTTGTTTTATACAACATCTTTCAACAAATTAGTCTTTGATCCTTACATTATAGATCAATTAAAGTTGGAGTCAGGCCTTCTCATTTACATTCAGATGTGCAAAGCCAATATGACAATGGGATACGCGCAGGGCAGATAGACACGCAGTCTGCATATAACCAAAAATGCGCGCTCATTGAATAATACTACGGTGAATAGTACCCAAAATGCACGCCCATGCAATAGTATATCTATTGAATATCATGTGACCACCAATCCTCTAATCAAATGACAAGGATCTACGTAGGTGTTGTATAATAGCTTTTTAACAAGTTACATGTAGCACCTTATAGGTCTATAGCTCAAAGCACTGGCATTTAAATATCAGTAGCTTGTAACAACTAAGTACCTTATGGCACCTGCATTTCTGTTTTTAGCATCTAAAAATGTGTAGCTTATAACAGTAAATTGCAACAACTTGATTCCTTAAAGTGTTACGGCACATCTCTAAAGAACAGTAGCTTGTAACAGGAGTTTGGATCAACTTTGTACCTTATCTTGTTCCAACACATTGCTAAAAACAGTAGCTTGAAACAACTTAATATATAATTGTGATAAATACATCCCTTAAACACAGTAGCAGTAGGGTCTGACATTACAGTATTTTTTATTGTTCTATAGCTGTTAAAAAACTTTTTTTTACTCTGAAAGCTACCTAATCTCGGCTCTTAAAAAAAAAAAAAATCTATATTTCGGTTCACAATACACTTGAGTAATTTTCGGTTTCAAATTAAAGGAAACCAAAACCTTTAGACTAAATTAATGTTATTGTAAAGTTTAAGATATTTAAAAAATATCAGTGAAAATTTGAACAAAATCGGGCAAGGAATAAGGAAGTGAGAGCCTTTTGAAATGACTAATCACTAGAGGGCGGTATTCAATTTGATGACATCATCGGTAAACAACTCTCCATGCCTTTTGTACATAAAATTTCACAATTTTTTTATTTACTTCGTTTTTATTTGTGTTCTTGATCCGACTTCATAACATGTGAAGTAGAATATCATTTTGCATTCTATATCTTGCTTTCAGGGGAGTAGATTATCTCAATCACAAGAAAGAAGGAAAAACATGAAATTTGATGTACAAAAGGCATGGAGAGTTGTTTACCGATGATGTCATCAAATTGAATATCGCCCTCTAGTGACTAGTCATTTCAAAAGGCTCTCACTTCCTTATTCCTTGACCAATTTTGTTCAAATTTTCACTGATATTTTTTTAATATCTTAAACTTTACAATAAAAGTAACTTAGTACGGAGGTTTTGGTTTCCTTTAATGTTCCAGTGGGTCCTATTTGGTGTAAATCAGTAATATGCTTATTGTGGAGTACAATTGTGTAGAACCATGGTGCTACGTTCAATTCATTCTCATTCTTCTGCCTTTTGTCTTTTTATGATTAGAAATCATTTCTTGGTGACATGGACTGAGCGAGGAGTCTTTGTCTTTGATCCAGTCAATGTTAATGTTGTTTTCTGGACGGGCGATATTTCAGGTAAGCTAAAGATTTTATGTGTATCTTTTTAATTACTCAGATATTCTTGGTGTTCTGTGTTGCAGCTACACCCATAGTTTTAATATAATAAATGGAAATATATATGGATGAGTAGGAATTCATAATTTCATGACATTTTTGACAATGTTTCACAAAACATATATTTTATGGTATGTTTGTGTCAAGTAGATAAAAACAAGAATTCGTCATTGGAGTATATGGAGTATGAGTTGTAATATAATTTCAAAGATAAGTGCCTTAAATACTTTGTTAAGCTTTTCAACAAATTTTGATTTATTAATGAAAATTGAACATCCCACTTTTTATTCTGTATCTCAGGTCTTGTAGATGTCAGCGTCAGCAAGAGCTCCCTTTATTGCCTACACCATGATGGCCACGTCCACAAGTACACCCTGCAGAACATCGCCCGCTGCGCTGCTTCACTCTACCAGCAGAGCCTCCTGGTCCAGTGCTCTCGGCTTGTCCTGCGATTCCAGATGCAATTCCAACGTTCCCGGGCCAGGCACCATATGCCATCTCGCGTCCTGCACGAGTTGGCCAAGCGGGTAGCTGCAGAGGACTCAGTCTTGGGCTGTGATGTGGAGGAGGTGGCGGTTGCCGTTGAGAATAGGATGCTGGATGTAGCGTCCACTGTAAGCAGCAGGAGGAGCAGTTTTGATTCTTATGATGGGATGCGGCAACAGTCTGGTATCTATGTGGTCAGGAAGCGCCTTGACAGTGAATGCTCGGATGACCTTCCTCTAGGGTAAGTTCTTTGATGATTCTTTGAAGAATTCTTTGGGGAATCCCCCTGTGTGGTACTGATGGGGAAGTCCCTTTTTCTGTGCGTTATACTTCCTGAGATGGGACTAGAGGCGGGTGAAGGGCGTCGCTGCATTGGGGGTAAGCTATGCTCCCCATCTTTGGGAGAATCTCTACTAAAAGATCCAGTATAAGATCACAGGCTATTGATCAAATTAAAAAAGCCAAGAGACATACAACACACGCTTCTGTGACAATTACATTGTAGTGAATTTCCTAAAATACCTGGGCCCTGTTTCATAAAACTTGTTATCAATAACAAGCTACGGTATAACTGTTGTAAGCTAGTGAAATACGGTAGCATTTGAGTGACTGAGAGCAAATTTGTCATAGAAATTTACCTTTTTAAAATTTTTTTTTATTGATAACAAGTTTTACAAATCAGGGTTCTGGATTCTTAAACTTCAACACTGAACCAAATGTGATATAATTACCTAACCTTGTATCATTGTGACATTTACATGTCAGTAGTGAACCGATCCAATGATCTGATTGAATTTAAGTTAGAATAAGACCTCCATTATGTTATCAAATGATGAACAAAAGAAATCTTCTCTGTCAAAGGCTTAGTTGTATAAGAATGCTCATATAAAACATGAACTTTTTAGTAGAAACTCACTGTGTAATTCTCTATAAACTTACAGGTATGATGCTCACATGGACCAAATACAAGGCAGCATGGAATGGACAGAGAAGACCAGCCATGATACCATCCAAGAAACCAGTCCAACCAAGGCAGAAACAGATTCAATGGAAGCGACTCCTACAGAGCATATCAGCTTGGAAGTAGGTGCTAGCTTTCATGTGGAAGATCCAAAGGACAAGGTAGTGTTGCAAGAAAACAGCCTTGGGGAACTCACAAGGGAAGTAGTTTGGAGCAGGGATAGCACTTCAGGTAATCTGAGCAGACAATTAGAGGACAAAGAAGAAGTCTTGGTAGTCAAAGAGATAGGTATGCCTGAAGAGAATAGCACTCCAGGGGATGAATTGATTGTGCAGCAGATTGACCAAAGCGGTGCTAAAATATGTGGATATGATGAACATATGGATCAGCTTGTAAAACAGGATGCAGATTCTCTTGGAGTTCCTGTAGAACAAATAGATGTAAGCCAGGATGAGGTGGTCATTCTAGAAGGAATAAGAGATGCAGCTCTCTCTATGAATGATGCTCGAAGAACATCAGATAGTGGTCATCTGGATGGAAGTGAGTCTGTAATTGGAAATAAAAGGGAGAATATACATTCTGTTGGAAATGAACAAATTCAAGAGGAAAAAGTGCTTCAGGACCAAGATGCTGTAACAGAAGCAGTAGGGTCTGCAAGAGGTGGCCAAATCCTGGTCAAAGATAGTTCCATGAAGGAGGAGATGCTTAGTACCCCAAACCAAGATGCCATCAGGGCAAAAGATGTGCCTGTAGATGATGGTTTCCCAGAAGAGCATAGTCAAAGCTGTAGTCTAGGAAATGACTTGGATGAAGTTGAAGAAACTATGCAGGAAGAGCTAATGGTTGGAGGAATAGACTCTGCCGAGCAGCTTGTAACCAAAGATGGTGGTGCTACTGATGAATGCCAGCTAGTGGGCGTAACTGAAATCAACCAAAGAAAAACTTTGTTGAATACATTGGAAAATGATCACAGCCTGGAAGGAAGTATTACAAGCACTTCTGCTGTACAATTGGAACTTTCTGAAGTACAGACAGACATTGAGATTGCCTTAGTGAATACACAATCACTTGAAGATGTGGTCAATGTTGGAGAAAGAACAGGCCATGAAATTCACAAACTTGAAGTCAAAGAGGAAACAGAAGACCATGAAAACCAAAGATTTACCAATGATCCTGAAGAAGAGGATGCTGTCAAAACCAAAGAACAGCTTAATGATGCAAACGACACTGTTCTATCTGACTTGTGCCTTGTCGTGGAGAAAGAAGAAGTGAATGATGAGAATTGGAGAGAAGAATGCTCAATTCTGGAGCTAACTAAGGAAACATAGGGAGAAGAATCACACTCCACCAAACAAAGTGAACCTTTTATCAAGGAGGGTAGCATGGAAGTGCTTACAAGAGCTGTTAACCTAAAAACGGACAGTTACGAAGACACTCCAGTCGATGTCTCAGGGTTTGGGCTGGATGTTTCTGGATTTGGTATCAGCCCACCAGAGAAGTCCTTCCACTACCCCTCTAGTCAGGTAGAAGAGTATTATGACCATGGCACCAATGCCCACCAGACTCCTTTTGAAGATGCCGTTACGCCTGGCCTGGGAGAAGACTTTGCAGGTATTGTGAAGGTATCAGACCTGCATGTTTCTGGTAATGCCAGTGACCCATCGCAAGCATCAAAGAATGATGAGGACAGAGTGACGATGCCGACTACTGATTCAGTTGTTGATGTCACAAGAGATACAATACTTGAACAAAGACGAGAAGATGGGGATGTCTTGAAGCAAGAAGATAGCAAAAATATTGTTTCAGATGGTTCATCCAGCAATGAAGCTTTTAATCAGTGCAATCCCACCTCAATTAATCCAGTTACATCCCATGACCATAATGCCAACCAGGAGAAACCAGTTGAACAACCGGAAGAGGATTGCAGTAGTCTTCCCAAATCCAGTCCTTCATCAAATAGTTCAACCCTGGATGATAGCGATAATAGTTCCTTGAGCTTGAACAAACTTGAAGGTAATACAAAGTTTGGGCAAAAAAAAAATTAGGGTGGATAGTGATTCTTTACAATTTTGATATATTTGGGTGAACCTGTGGATTATAATAAGCATTAGAAATTTTAGCCCCTAAAACACTTCTGCTTTCGAGAAAAATTGAATATAAAAATTTATCGGTGCTCCTAGTAAATATTGATAAATTTCAATAGCGTCTACGGCCGTACAAAAGTAGCTGCGACCATGAAAACCACAGAATATGTAGTTGTGATATATAATTTCTAAACAGGAATAGCTAATTGGTCTGTTTTAGTCAAGAAATAATGTTTTATAGGTAGATAAATTAATATCTTGACCTTGAGAGGGAGCTATACAACATAAAGAGTTTATTATTTACAATTTTAGCTGATTTCAGTCTTGATTTCAACCGCGACAACGATCACTGAATATCGTAGGATCATATATGCTTCCAATATGTTCATTTGAACCAAATTCATGACCCCATACCAAAACTTTGGTATTACCTTTAAAGAACATACAATTGAAAATAACTTCATTTCAGATGCTGCAATAACAGACATGGTACAGCTTTCTGAGCAGAGTACTCCAAGTGCATCAAGCTCAATAGAGAACCTTGAAATCGTGATAGAGGATGACTTGGAATTGGCAGAGGGAGATGCCCAGTTTCCGAATGCTGAAACAGAACTGATCTCAGCCGTGACCAGGAGCCAGTACGTCCAGCGACAGACAGAGTTCACAAGAGACCGCTCACAGAGTTTGGAGAAACTCGATGAGGAATCTCCTGGAGGGAAGGCTCCATCAGCAACCGCGAAACGAAAGAAGACTAAGAGTAGAGTCATTGATATCAGTGAGTATTTGTGAAGAAGTTATAACACTGTTGGAAATGATAGGTATCAAATCAATTGGGAAGATTCTCTTGAATTAAATTCTTTTTATTCAGATGCGTATGTTATTTGATGTAAGAGCAAGCTCACCCCTCTGACTATTGAATTGTCCAATAATCCTAGGCTTAACTCTCTATATGCCATGCAAATAATCTCCCTGCTCCAAAATATATTTAACATGGGATAGACATATTGAAGACTTTAAAGCCTGTTTGGCCAGGAGGGATTAGACCTCCCTGCATGGTCACTGACAGGTGGTTATCTCATCAAATCAGCTCTCAATTAAAATAAGAAAAAGGGGATAACGGGGCACCAACATGTACCGTTTAGGCATTGTTCAGTTCGCTATATAGAGCGTGCAAGTAGCTACAAGTAGTGCAGTCCCGCTTTAAGATAATTTTACTAAGCCACCGTGTTGCACTAAGCAATCCTTCCATCAATTAGTACCTACTGTTTTGTGCAAAATTGTACTTGTGGCAAACGAGCCACTTTGCAGAGAGGTGAAAGAAAGCAACCAAAATGTTAATACAGGTAACTGGTTGTTGTATGCAATTGGTTAAATTTTTTAAGGAAATCAAGGAGGTCATAATGATAGTAAGTGGCTGTGAATATGGTTCTTTGAATGAGTGAATTTAAACATGACTGCAATCAATTGATTTATTTTTAGGTCTGTACTCAGTAATAAAGTGGAAAGGAGTACAGGGGGGTGTTTCACAAAGACTAAGATCAACTTTAAGTTGGACATAAACATGACAGGCCATTCATGCCATCATTTGCTCTCACTGTTTACTGGCATTGGTCTCTCAAGGGACGTACAAATCATGGTCGCAAATCTAAAAAATCACCTTTTTTGATAGTTCATTATGGAAGAAGAAATATTATCTAAAGATCATAATTGAGAGACCAATGGTGAGAGCAACCAGTGGCAGGAATGGCCTGCCAAAGTAAAGTCCAACTTAAATTTGATCTTAGTCTTTGAGAAACGCCCCCCCCCCCCAGTCCATTAAAAAAACATGTGTATGATGCTTTCATTTCAGCCGCGACAGTGTCAAGGAAGCCATCCCCACTACCGGCTATGACCCCAGGCTCTGTGCTCTACCGCCCTACAAGTCTACCTGACCTCTCTCCGCAATCCTCGTCCCAGCCCCGCTCACTCCAAAGGACCCCTTC
This sequence comes from Hemicentrotus pulcherrimus, assembly GCA_003118195.1. Lineage (NCBI taxonomy): Eukaryota > Metazoa > Echinodermata > Echinoidea > Camarodonta > Strongylocentrotidae > Hemicentrotus > Hemicentrotus pulcherrimus. Next base: position 342,408 of record BEXV01000103.1, read on the forward strand.
TTCCACAACCACCTCCCCAGCCCTGTCCCCTAAGAAGGAAGCCTGGAAACAGTCCCCTATCAGCTCTGCCCTTCCTTCGTCTAACCTGATAATGGCTGCGACGTCGGGATTGCCCCACTCGTCAGGGCTGATAGAGACGCAGCAGATTCTTCTAAGCTCAACAGCTCAGATAAATCTCAAATCTGTGAAGGACAGGTATGACCCCCCAAAAAAAATTCTTCTCCATACACATGTGTTATGGTCAACCTTATAAGTAGAATAAGTCCAGTTTAGTGGACATTTTTATTGACCCTTTAAAGCCTGTCTGCACTAGTTTTGCCAGGGGGGTTAGACCTCCCTGCAAGGCCACTGACATGTGGTTATCTCATCAAATCAGCTCTCAATTAACATAAGAAAAAGGGGATCAAGGGGGACCAACAGGCACCGGTTAGGCATTGTTAGCTATATAGAGGGCGCAAGTAGCTATAAGTAATGCAGTGGGGATTTAAGTAAAATTAGTCCAGTGTAGTAGACATTTTCGTTGACCCTTTGTTTAAATGGTCATGGTTCAAATCCCAGTCGTGGTACTATTCATTCTATGGCAATACATCAATATGCCTCTCTGTACCTTATGAAGAACAAGGGACCCTTGGGAATTGCAATACAAGTTCTTTTTTAAAAACCATTAATGCTATTTTCTTCCATAATTCTACAGATTGCATCTAAATTATTCAAATGAATTTGTCCAGAGTTATGTTTCTTGGGAATGTGACATATTAGAGCTTAGATCTATTAAAAGTATTCAACCAATGCCATACTTGAACCAATCTACCACCCTTCATTCTTGAGTTACACAAGAACAGAAAAAGCATCAAATTTACAAGGGGAATAAATAACTTAATTGTTGAAGATAAAGTTGAGTTCCGGTCATGCGATTGCATTGTGAAAGAAACGGTGTGGAATCAATCAGAAAAGGTTGATCATCTAGCTATAAGTATTGGTGTGTACTGCAAGGCTCTAGAATCATCAAAATGATGAGAAATTTGGCCCAGTCTTGATGCAGTTACAAGCACTGCACACAGAAACATGTGGCATAAAAATCTGTCCTGATTTTTATGGTGTTACATATTTAGAAAACAAAGGCATTTGAAGAGCCATGCTTTTCAGGGAACTCTCCACACAAGCATACCACAATGATAACACTCACAAATTATTTTTCACCTCTTCCCAGAACTCAACCTGCTTTTCAACTGTCATATATTTGATATCTAACTAATTGTAAAAACTTTTATTTATAGGCATTAATGTTCTTGTCTTTTTTGTTTGGTTGTTTGATTGTTTTCATCAGCCTTACATCTAAATTAAACAAGACCAAGACATTCCTCCAGTCCATTGGAGACAGCAACCCCCTGTCACCCAAAGATGGGGAGCTTAGCTTACCCCCAATGCAGCGACGGCCTTCCCCTGCCTCTAGCCCAATCTCAGGAAGTCCAACGCACAGGAGAGGGATGTCCCCATCAGTACCACACAGGGGGTTTCCCCATCAACAGTCAACTGGGAGTCCACACCCATCACCGGTTACTTCACCATCCCACAGACCACACCAACTTGGTGGAAGGGAATTCCCCAGTGGATTGGAAGAGGAGACAGAGGAAGAACAGATTGATGCAAGACACAGTGAGGATTTGATTGAAGCTACAAAGTCTGCTGTGTAAGTTATCACTGAACGACCTTAGTGCCATTGGACTTAGCACATTGAGTTTCACAAAAAACTGTGTCTCCTAGTACTTGTTTTTTGTGTTCTGCTTAAAATTGAAGAAAAAAAAGGCAACTAGCAGGAAGCTCGTTAACAATGCTACAGGGTGAGAAACAAGGTTGATCAGGTACTCTTGATTTATGTACCTTTTCAGGGCAACATGGCTAAGCAGGGTTACTGATGCAAAAGCCTATAGAAGCACAAAGAGAAATTGCCTGACTTGGAATATGCATTATGCAATATTGAAATATTATAACATGTATAATATGAAATCATTTGATATCTTTTCTTTTGGCAGACCTGCCCTACAGGATCCTCAGATTCGCTACAACACAGATGCCTTGAGAGATGTTCTTCAACCATGGGTACAAAAGCTGGAGCAGTCATACAGGTCCTGTCAGTCTGAAGGCATTGTCCCATGGAGCAATGGCCACCATTTGCAGATGACAGTCAGGGAGGATGTGGGTCGCCTGGCAACCCTGTGCTTTAGTCTTGATGTCTATGCAAATGAGGAAGGTCATGGAAAGGGTGAAGGAGAAATGGAACAAGAGCGCCGATACAAACTTGAGACAGGTATTAGATGTGTTCATACCATTATTTGTTATGCTTTAAGAGATATTTTTACAGTTATTATTAAAGATAAAGATCAGTTCTGGTCATGCGATTGCATTGTGAAAGAAACGTTGTGGAATCGGTCAGAAAAGGTTGATCATCTAGAATATAAGTATTGGTGTGTATTGCAAGGTTCTGAAATCATCGAAATGTTAAAAAAACTTGCCCAGTCTTGGTAAAGTTACAAGCACTGTACACAGAAAGATGAATATGGGACTACACGACACATGTATGACACGTGCGCGATATCTATCAGGTCCAAATAGATATACTAATTTACCAAATATATCAATTAGTAGGCGGCTTCTCTGCAAAATGTGTATCATCACATATAAGTCAAAACATATTCAATTCAATTCAAATGAATATTTATTTTCTTCTATTCAATTTGACAAACATTTTCTTTCACATGATTGGTAATATGAGCTTTCATTTTATTTTTTGCGAGAGGGGCGTTTCCAAAACTGGTCTTTACCTTTAATCTGACCTTTTCGTGAAAAGATCATCTTGTACAAGATTACATTGTTAGCTGACATATTATACCCTTCACAAAATATCTTCTTTTTTTTTTTCCTTTAAAATCTATATACTTCCTCTATCAAAAATTAAGTTGTTAACAAATTTTTATCAATTGTCAATTTGCAGATGGAGATGATCGTAATGATTCTTCGAAGCTTGATGGACGCAGAGCAGTATTCATCAAGAAACACTTCAGCATACTAGACAGCCAAAGAGTTATAGAGGTTCTGCGACACAAGCAAAGCTGTCATGCTTTGAGAACTCTTGTGCAGTGTGAAGGGGGTAAGTGGTTTCTCCAGTGTGTTCAAGTTCATTTATTCACAAAACACCACACAAAAACATAGTAAGATGAAATGTCCTTTTCAGTGAGAAATGAATACATGATTGCTACAGTGTTCAGAATGCATGGACTTAGACTTTAAACATCCACGTAGCTGACTGGTGATGGAGGGGGCTTTGGAAAGCTGAGTGAAAACCAATTTATTCATTTTTGTGAATCTCACATATTAAAGGATCTTTAGATTTTCCGCTGTACTAAATTTGCTTGCCATATGTTTTGGGGGACCTGAATTTAAACAGAGTCTTTCAAGCAAAGTCAATGCCTGCATACAACTGCTTAAACTGCACATAGTACTTGTAAGTGGTCATGCTTTGAAACATGATCGTAGGAGTTATTTACAGTGATTGTATTGTTCATGTTTTATCTTTTTTATTGGTTCATAGATGCAGCTAAAAACACCGAAATATCTGATGCACTAGACAATGGAGATGTGCAGGAAGCCTTTGACCTGTTATCCAGAGCCAACCTGAGCTCCAGTAATCTGCCCCTTTATCTCTGCTTTCTACAAAGGTAAATATTGAGATGAATATATACATGTACATGTAGGTATAATGCAGAAGGACAGTTAGACACATTGAGAAACATGTCCTGGAATGTTATTATTAATAATAATAATAATATGAACACTTATAATGCGCCGGTATGCATCACAATAGTGATGCTCATGGCACAGTAGAAAGTAGAGGAGAAATAGTCATATAAACACAAATATAAATACAAACAATAAATATGAAATCATATGATGCACTAAATTTAATACTTAGCAGTCTATGCGACATTGGGAAATTATGTCTTTATAGGGGAAAGGTAATCTTAGTTTTGGGTCAGCCAGTGGTTTAATTCAAATTAACTGATAGATGATAGATTGTGGCAGTTTGTTCCAAAGTAAAATATAGCTTCTGTAGCTAGGAGGGTTGGCGCAGTACATTGAACAGTGTAGATGGGTGGGTAGATTAGTGGGTGAGTGGGTTTAAAGGAGGATGGATAGCTACTCGTCAGTGGATGAGTTGGTAGGTGAGTGGGTAGGTCGGTTGGTGAGTAGATGGGCGAGTGAGTGAGTGAGAAGGTTGGTGGAGGTTGGGTGAAATGGTCGGAGAATGGATAGATACAATGTACATGATCATGTTAATGGAGATTGGAGTTGGTCAGGTATGTGAATGTGTGAGTGAGTGGGTAGGAAAGAAGGTGGGTGGATGTGTGGGTGGGCTAGATGTTAGATGAACAGTGGGATGGGTATGGTATGTGGATGGGTGAGTGAGTGTGGGTAGGCTAGGTGGAGACTGGGGTTGGTAATGTATGTGAATTTGTGAGTGAGTGGGTAGGTAAATAGGTGGGTGGATGTGTGGGTTGGCTAAATGGACAGTGGGGTTGGTCAGGTATGTGAATGTGTGAGTGAGTGGGTAGGTAAGAAGGTGGGCGGAATAGTAACATGAGATTTTATTTTATTCAGAAAAGCCTAGCTACAAGGACAGGTCCTTGTGTGTGGGAAGGGAGGGGTTTGGGGGATTGGTCCGGTAACTGCTCGCATTCGCACGTCTTGAATAAATTAAGTGAACATGGAACTTTTGCTGCCA
>BEXV01000103.1:347325-358548 GCA_003118195.1 Hemicentrotus pulcherrimus
GGATGTGTGGGTAGGCTAGATGGACAGTGGGTTTGGTAAGGTATGTGAATGGGTGAGTGAGTGGGTAGGTAGATAGGTGGGTGGATGTGTGGGTAGCCTAGATGGACAGTGGGTTTGGTAAGGTATGTGAATGGGTAAGTGAGTGGATGGATGTGTTGGGAAGTAGGCAGATGAGTGAGTGGATAGGTAGGTGAGTAGGTAGGTAGCTACACATAGTACACATTAGTGGGTGAGTTAGTAGGTTGGATGGAGGGATGGGTAAGTAAGGATGATGGATGGGTGCGCAAGTGGATACATGTTCCCGGTAGATGATTGTGTTGGTGGAGGGGTGGCTGTGTATAGGTTTTCACGAGAGTGTGATCGTAAGTGTAGTTGGGTGGGTGTGTGGGTGGGTGAGGAAAGTTGGTTGGCTAGTGAGAGGGTAGGTACATGTAGATGAATTAGGAGCAGGTGTATTTATTAGTGGATAGGTTGGTGAGTACAGTACGAAGATGGCTTGACGGCTGGGTGATTAAGTTTGGTAATCTGTTTGATGGGTGGATCGGTGATGGTGGTGTTGGAAATTGTCTTCATTAGATAATACATAGATACACAATAGGTAGGAAGATATCCTTTATTCACGTATAGATAGATAATTAATGGATGATAAATATATAGTTGATTTCTTCATGTAGATGAAAGATTGAATGGACACATTGTCAATTATCAGATAGGTAGATACGTAATTGTAGATGGACAGGTGGAGTTTTCATCATAAATGTAATTTGAAGTTTGAATCTGTTTCACAAATTCAAATAATTTTTTGTTTTAGACTTTGTAGCCTTGATTCTGGAAGAGCCCTGGATATGATGATATCAGACTACCCTTCTATCAATCCCTGGCATGCATATCATATACTTCAGGACCACACTCAATCCAAACGTCTCATCCTCGATTATGTGGAATCTTTTCTGTTGACGCATCCTTTTTCTCAAAGGTAAACAAGATTTTGTTGATGTAATGTGATGCTCTAATTTGAAGTTAAAATAATACGAATAAATAATAATCATATCAATTAATATAATAATAATTATAATTATAGTGCTTATATAGCACCTAACACTTACTTTATCAGAAGTCACTAAACGCTCTGTGATGAAAACAGAACTCCTAACAGTAATACCCGACAGACACGCAGTAAAAAACGATTCAAAGCTTCTGAAAACAAGTGCGTCTCCATCAAAACATGAACATACAAGCAAACCTTTTATACTAGCCACTCTTCATTCATCTTGGCTACGTTTTATTGTTTCATCATGAGATAAATTTGTGAATGGTTCATATAGAACTTTTTTTAACTCTTACTGTGAAAGGGAATAGATGTACAGTGGACATTTGTATGACAAGGAAATTACACTTTTTGGAGGTAATATATTAGCCTTACTGTGTAATCCCCCTTAACAAGTATTATCACAAAATATTTGTTTTTTCTGGAAGTATTTTTGTTTTAGTTATGCAATCATATTACCTTCCACTCTTTACTTTTTAATGAACAAAAACATCATGCATTGATGTCTGTTTATGCATGAGACTTTAAACATGCCTTTGAAGGTCTTAAAAATGTTGGAAACTATTTTCACGTTTGGCCAATTAGAACCATGTACACATGTATTCCATCAAAATAGTTATGTACTCTGTACTGTATAAAGAAATGGTTGAAATTAATCCAAATGATAATTATTCGATTGAATTTATTATGTTTTTGTGTACATACAAAATGTACACATTGGTAAATAATACATGTTTACTCAATCTTTCACCTTTCCAGAATAAAATTCATTGAGCAGGTGATGGCCATGAAACCACTGGTTTTGAGTCTAGCAGAAGCCGCCGTAACCTCTGACCCACCAAGCTCCAGTGACCTATTTTGTGATTGTGGTAAACTACCAAAGTAAGTGATAACCATAATAAATGGAACTCATAGACATTCTTTTTTCTTTTTATATGGAAAGTTGTTTTGTGAAATTCTGTGGTCATATCCATTTCATTTAAAAATACTATCCAATATGTTGATATGGCCATCAGCATAGCATAATTGTCTTATCAAACATTGTAAGATTTAATGTTGTGTCAAAGCATGTATAGTGCTGTGCTAGGACTTGTCCTCTCAACCTCATGGAATTTCAGTGAATAAAATCCCTTTTCCACAATACCCCTACTTGTATATTTATTAAAAAATTTGACCAAAATTCTTTGATATCTGATTATCCAGTGCTTCTTTTCATTGTACCTAGCTTGATCTGACCTCACCTACTTTTCATTAATATCTTGCACCATCTTTATGTTATTTTTATTTTTTGATTTGCCTTTTTCCTTCTTCATCCAGGCTTGGTTGTCACCTGATCAAATGGTCACATGACCAAATCCTTGACCTCATCTTGACCTCTACCAGTACTCCTGTAGATGTTCTGTTGCCACTCTTCTCCAGGGTGGGCTACTGGCATGGGGTAGTAGCCTTGATGGGTAGGAAGAGAGATGGCAAGATGGATGCTCTAAAGATCTGCATTCAATTGGGAGATGTTGCATTGATCGATAACGGTGAGGATGGTACACATATGCTCAGCGGCCAACCATTCCTAGATTTGGAGGAATGTTTCCTATTTCTTGGCCCCGTCTTACAAAGAGTTGATATCAATCGCAACTTATTTGCAATTGATAACAATCATAACTATGTACATAGGAGATAGGAGACTGCAAACTTGCGAATGATCGGAGGACTTACGATTGATTTAGTGCAATGGTAACTCTTTGTAAGACAGGGCCCAGGCCTTCAAGCTAATGTTATGAACCCTAGATCCTCTCTTTTTTTGAAGTGTTCTCTGTGAAAAGTACACAAAAATTACTGTATTCCTCATTTTGTACTGTGGAAGGTGTCTTTAATAACGATGGTACTGCTGATGATGGAATATGTCCTCATAGAATCAAATATATATTTGATTCTTTTTCCCCTTTATATTTGTTCACTTTCATTTCATATCTTTTTGTTTCATTTATTAAAGACTTGATTCCTTCAACTGAGGGAGAGTGGAGAACGGTCTTGAAATGGATGAAGATATGCCAGCCATCAACAAAAGCAGGCAATGATATGTCAGGAAGAGGATGTTTGAATTGTGGAGCAGTTCTGTCACATTGTGCTGTGAGGACGTCAATGATATCGGAAGTGACATCACATGTCGTCATCGAAGTGGGGAAGCAGGAGATGGAGGAAACAGAGGATGAACTCTCCTCTAGTAGCCAGCCTGAATGTGATTGGTCAATTATGGAACCATCCAAGCCAAATGACCAATCAGAAAGCTTGACAGAGAAAGCTGAACGTAGCACAGTTATTGACCAGTCACATGGGTTTGTAGGGGACAGAGAGAACAGAGAGACCAGGAAGAGCCAATCGGACAGTCTTTTAGAGGCATCAAATAGCCAAAAGAGAGTTACCAGCCAATCAGAAGAAGGCATAGAAGAAATCAGCACCCCTCAACAAAATGGAATAGAGAAGCCAAGCCCCTCCTGTTCTCACCCAACACCAAGAGATTCTGGTTGGTCACCTACAGTCACATGGCAGAGGATAGCCCTCTTATTGGTCAGTCGTCTAGGAGCTCTTGAAGGGGTCAAGCTGCTGAGGGAGGTACAGGTCCCAGAGGGGTTCCTCAGCAGAGAGTTTCATCAGATGTGTATCTATGTCAACGTATGGGAAAAGAGACAGAGGTGAGATAGTCTCTTTGTTCATTTTTCTTTCATTCTGTTTCATTTTAGGTTGGAGCAAGAAATTACCAGCAATTAAGTTACAGCCAGCAATTTTACGACCAGAAGTATTACGCAACGTGCAAAATAATGACAGACATCAGAGTGCCGCTCGCCGGAATTTGCCCATAGGCGACAGCTAGGCCGCTCTCTGATGTACGAGCTTCCAAGCCGCCGTCCAAACCCATTCACATTGAGGGGAGTAATGATTCACAAACGAACAAAGCAACTGGGCGTGCGCAGTACCGACCTACTAGCCGTGAACATGCGCACAATTTCATTTGTTTTTCTGATTCGAACAATGTATTTTCCGTCAAGATCTACCCAGAAATGGGCTAGTTATGATACTTTTTATGACTCCATATTAAATTTTAGTACTAATTTCATAATTTTTTATATATATGTTCCGATCATTTACAGAATTTAGATTGTATTTCATTCAAAAGAGCATGTTTTTATCTTTGAAACCCACCCTATCGGAAGAGTGCCCAGGGGTGCCCATGTGGTTAGATTTGCACTTGAAGATGCTCACACTGCGCTATATCTAGAGCGAACCCAAAACAGCTGTCGTAAATCATCTAGTGAACACCCGCAAAATAACAGCGGCTTCAAAGCTCGATCAGGCGGCTCTCGCTAGCTTGTGCTCCATTGCTGGTAACTTCTTGGTTTGAATATTTAAAAAGAAACTGTGTCTTTTGTCATTCCATGGGCTTAGTATTAGGACAAAATTGTTTCTGTAGGAAGTTGGTTAAGCAGTTTCAGAAAGATTAATGTGTTTAGGGTCTAGTTGGCTAATGTCTGGGTACTAATAGTACAGCTTAGAAACATTAAGTAGTATGAGGTGTTATTTTAACATTGCGTTTATTATTTTTATGATTATGATTATTTTTTAATTTGTTATTACTGTTATTACTATTATTATGATGATGATTGTTATTATTATTATTACTATTAATGTTATTATCATTTGTAATCACTAACTACATATACATGTACTCCTCTATCCTTTGCAGTTTGCTAAGCCATGCCATGCTAGAAGGCACAGGCACCTACCTCTGGTCAAGACGACAGCCCCTCCTAGGGCCAGGGCTGCAACACGCCGTCATGAAGGAGTACCAGGGATGTGGAGATACCAGTAGTGAGGGGGAGAGGGTAAGAAAATGACTTTAACCCTTGTTACCTTAACCCTTTCACAACAATCTTTCCACAATTTGTGGTTTGGCTTGATACCTTTTGATTTGTTTCAATAAGCTGCAGATAAATTCCCCACTCTTGTCTTTTGTAGTTAATCGTTAGTATCGGTTCATGTATCCCTGTAATAGCCCTTTCCCTGTTTTAGCGTGTATTGGTATTTTATAAACTCGACTTTAGATAATTATGTCATTTGTAGTTTAAGGAGTCTATCCACAACAAGCTCTGCTTTTTCATAGGCTCCGTCACTATCACTAAGGACAATATTCTGAATAGAGTGTATCGGTATTGTATGTACATGTATATTATAATCACTTTCAATATGTTGTAACACTCTTTGTAAAATGAGATATTGTGGAAACCAATAAACTATCTATCGATCTAAAGCCCGAAAACATATATCAGACACAAGAGGAAATGAGAGGAGATCTTACTTACAAGATACGTCACAGAGTTGTCACTCTGTATTTGATTAATCGCACCTTCAGAAATTAATGACTTTTAAAAATCTTTGATCAGGTTTTTGCTCAAATTGTAACTGACCTGTTTTTCCCATTTTTCTGCTTCTATTAAATCCAGCTTACTATCAGGATTGGGTGGGGTGAATTTGAATTCTTCTTCATTTACTTTTTCTGAAGCTTTTGACTTGTTTGGGAGCCTCATATGGACTGCTAGACCCATACACCTATTTCTTAGTTGGACCAACCTCACATGAAACTACATCCTGCAGAAACAACAAACCTGTTTGATAAAATGTTGTCTGTAATTTTTCTTCTTTAGGTCCTGAAAGTACAGAAGCTCCTATGTCAAGGACAGCTCTACATTGAAGATCCTGGAACTCATTGGGGTAGGACTACTAACCTAGGCAGGTAAGAAGCAAAATTCAATTTATAACACCGTCTCATGTCACTAGAGATTTCAAACAGACTATCCAACAGGTTCCTTGTTATTACAACGCATATAGAGTATGTACTGTATGTATTGATCCTGAAAATGATGATGATGGTGATGAAGATGATGATGATGGTTAAGTATGGCAATGGTGATGAATGATAATTGTGATAATGCTAAGGATGAAGATGGTCTGGGTGGTGGTGGCGATGATGGTGGTACCGATGGTAGCAGTTGTCTGTGATGATGTGGTGATGATGGTGGTGAGGATGATGATGATGATGAAGATAATGATGATGGTTATTAGTGTGGCAATGGTGATGATGATGATAATGGTTAGGGTGAAGATGGTGGTGATTGTGGTGATGGGGGTGATGGTGATGGTGGTGATGGTGATGGTGATGATGAGGATATGGATGATAATGATGATGGCAATTGTCTGTGATGATCTGGTTGATGATGTTGGTGATTATAATGGTGATTTGTGATTAAAATAATACATGTAGTAATGAAAATGCAGATCATCTCAATGATTTCATGACAATGACAGCAAAATGCTGCTGATTGTGGCAATAATGATTGCGATAATGATGTTAACCAACTTCTCCTTTTTCTTCAAATGTCTACCGGGTATATTCTTGATAGGATATGCAGTGTATGTCATCAGTCTTTAGCATGGAGTTCAGCACTTCAGTCAGCAGGTTGCATCATCTTCCCTTGTGGTAAGTTTTTCTATATCACGATGTGTGTGTGTAATTGGGTTTTTACAGACGTGTATCAATCAGATATGGTTATTCACGTCTGAGAACCGACCTTTAACGTCACCATCCAAAAGATGTGACTCAGTTTAGAAATGGGGTTGCCTGAGCCAGTTTGTAGGCGATGACAGAGAGTTGACCAAGTGAACATGCCGCTATAGACCTCACATCTCCCTAATCGTTTACTTGATTTCTTATATTGGCATGAGATGGGTCTTCCATGCATTTTGCATGAACGGATGGTTTCTGTACTTGTATTTCTGTTTCAAATAATATCAGTAGAGATTTTAAAAGCAACTAGAGAAAGAGAAGAATTTGATAAAAATGTTGTTGAACATTAGCTTCTTATAAATACAACTTGCTACAGGTATGTCATTCATATATTGCTGACTCTCTACGTCTTGTATTTGCAGGCCATGTATTCCATACACTCTGTATCTCCGAGAAGGCATGCATCTTTTGTTTCTATGGCAACCAGGAGATGAAACTCTGAGCATGCATCCCTCTTTTCTCCGTCAACCAGCAGGTGCAATTCTTTGCATGAAGTCATTTAAAGGTGACTGATACAGCTTGCCTAAGTGTATGAAGAATGAATTCAAATTATCTTCTTTTGTTTCATCTCTTTCTGTATCTTGCTCTTGTGCTCCTTGTCTTACAATGTTTCTATTTCTACCCCACCTCCCATGTACTTGTAAATGCCTGTCATTTAACTTGTAACACAATATTGAGGAGTAACAACTGATGTTTCGTAAAAAAAGGAATGCCGAACAAAGTGGAGGGCAAGTTTACACAAAGTTCAGCATTTTTTTAAGAAGAGTGTTTACCTCTTAATAAGGGAGTTTACAGATAGCACATGGTACAACTGACCCCAAATATCCACAGATCTATTACACATGGAGAAGTTCCACTTTGAGCATACTAGAATAATAAATGCCAAAGTCCTAGATGTGCTTCATGAATACCTTTTGTTTGACCTCTTGAAAAGAATACTTCCACCTGCGTATCATAGAATGAACCGTTGGTGCATAAATGAATAATGTTACATAACTTTCATGAGCGCATATCCAGTATTCATCTCTGGGTTTTACCATTTTGGTACAAATGACCTTTATCTGCCCATGCACAGATTGTATCTGTAAACTCCCTTATATGCTGCCATCAACACTTATAGAAACGTGAATGACAACTACCGGTATGTGTCCAAGAGAGTTTGTCATGTTTAACTTTTCTTGATACTATTCCATATGTTATTTACAACACGTGTACATGTAGATGTCGCATTTCATTTTTGTTTCTGTTTGCAATTCACCTGTATCTGTCTTTCACAAGCATGTACTGCCGGGTAGTTTGATCTACAAATGGATGAATGCAATTATTGTAAATTGTGTGCTTATTTGTACTTTAATGGATTGAAGATCTGTTCGGTGCCAGAAGGGTGTAAACTCTGTGATAACGTGTATGAGTTAATGCCTTTCTGGATCCAAACAGAAAAGAATTTTTCATGTATGTCCTATTTGAAAAAAATCTGCTTAGAATTGAGAACAGACTTAGAATATTTATTAATGATTTCTTTTATAAATCCAAACAATGTTTTTCATCTATCTCCTATATGCAAAATCTACTTAGAAATGACAACAGACCTTCGAGCATTTATTATTGAAACAAAATTGATCCAAACAGACAAATTTGTTCATCTATCTCCTGTATGCAGAATCTACTTATAAATGAGAACAAAGTGAGGAGAAAATTTATAAATGAAACAAAAATTTTTTCCAAACAGACTAACTTTTAATGTATGTCCTATATGCAAGATCTACTTAGAAATGGGAACAGACTTAAAGAAAATTTATAAATGAAACAAATCTTATCCAAACAGACAATGTTTTTCATCTATCTTCTATATGCAAAATCTACTTAGAAATGGGAACAGACTTAAGAATATTTATATGTGGAACAAATTTTTAACCAAACAGACAATGTTTTACATCTATCTTATATATGCAAAATCTACTTAGAAATGAGAACAGATCAGACTTAAGAACATGGATACATGAAACAAAAATGTAATCCAAACAGACAATGTTTTACATCTATACGGTATGTCCTATATGCAAAATCTATCTAGAAATGAGAACAGACTTAAGAATATTTATTAACAATTTTTTAATATAAATCCAAACAATGTTTTTCATCTATGTCCTATATGCAAAATCTACTTAAAAATGGTAACAGACTTAGGAACATAGATTGAAACAAATTGTAACCAAACAGACAAAGTTTTACATCTGTCTCATATACTGTATGTAGAATCTACTTGGAAATGAGAAACGACTTAAGAACATTTATAAATGAAACAAATTTGTGTCCAAACAGACAATTTTGTTCATCTTTTCTGCTGTATGCAAATTGCAAAACCTACTTAAAAAAGAGAACAAACTTAAGAACATTTATAAATGAAACAAAAATGTGACATCTATCTCCTACATGCAAAATCTACTTAGAAATGGGAACATACTTAAGAACATTTATAAATGTGATGAAATCATGATATTCTATGTTTCTTGATGACAGCAATTGCAGTAGTTTGGTATTTCCAAAGAATGTACCCGGTAGTTACCTGTACCTGTACCCCCGTAAACCAGTGAACATGACTATCTATCGTTGATGTTTAAACTTGCTAAATATGTGTTCATTAACTTACTTTTGTGGAGTGTATACTTAAAACATATTAATGTACTTACTTTTTCCAATTCTGCGTGTCAGATAAATCCATTATGAATCGTGTGCTCTCTACATATGGACAAATGTATGCAATTTTGTTATGACTAAGGGCGGGCTAAATTAAAACCTTATGTCATCTATGATGTGTTCAGTGCTTAAGTTTATACATGTATAATGTTTTAGTGTTTGTATTTAACAACAAGATAAATCCTTATTTCATACAAGTCCAATGTATGTGTGTATGTATAATGTGTTAAGTGTATTTTGTAGATATATATTTTCATGAATTCAAATTTATAATCAAAGTATTTTATAAAATTCGTGTTCAATATACAATGTACAGTCATGTGTATGTATTATGAGTATGCAATGTAGTTAGTGCATTGAATTTGCTAATAGTGTAAGCTACGGGTTTATTTGACAGATATATAACCTGAAATATATGCGTTCATGTTCAGGTGACTTTATTTTTGTAGTACATGTATCATTGTAAAGCTTTGAAAGTGTAAAGCAGATTATGGAAATGGTTAAAAAAGGTTTCTGGTGATTTGTCCAAGATTTGTTGTTACTTGGCATGTAGGTACTTTCTCTTCATGATAGGTTAAAAGTCATTTATCTTACTGGAATATAATGAATTATTTAAGACCGAGAATGATTAAACACTAACGCCAGTCTTGATATATTTGCAAAAGTACTTTTGTGATATGTGTACATGTATATGCAACTCGATGTACTTACAGATTCATCTCGTTACCTCTGTGTTTCATCAAACTCATTTGAACTACACAGACATGTAGATTACCAGTACTTGTAACTTGTAAGTCTCACTTTATTGAATTCTCAAATGGGTAGACCAAGTGAACCGAATATAGGGGTGTCTAGTTGATTTGTTGACCCATTCTAATTTTGACATTTATATTATGTGTTCAATTCCATTTTTTCATCAAATCTTACTCTATCCTAATTTCCTGATGTGAACTTGTTGGAGTGATGTTTTTCTTCCAAGAAAGAATGATCATCATTATCACCAACATCACTGTCGTCATCAACATCATCACCACTGTCGTTACCACCACCACCACCACCACCACCACCACCATCCTCAACAATGAGAATTTCCCTTTTATTCACTGCCTTAGTTTGTTCTACTTTAACAATCATCAAAAATTATTATTACCTTTTCCTGTCAAAACAAAATGTTAGAATATGTACATATTAGAGTCTATTTTACTGAATATAACTTATTCGTCATAACCATAATTACATGTATATCAATATAGAATCTATCATTCCGAATTAAATTACCATTTATTAATGGACCTGTGATGTTCAACAGGTACCCTTATGCATTTATATTCATCTCAGTCGTACTAATTTTGCATGTACTTAATGTCAAATTAACTCTTATGCTCAACAATTGTACAGAGCATTTTCCATATTTTTCTTAAAGACAATTTTTCCAGTTTCGTTTTCCTTTGATATAAAAAATGTACCAAATGTTTTATCCTTTGCTCCCTCTATCAAAAAAAAAAATGAATTAGAATTTCTTCAGCATTCATGTTCAGTGCAATGAAATAAAAAAAGTATATATTTGCACACTCAAATCTAGACAGTATATTTATGTACGTACCGGTATATGTATTTATTTTTTTGATGATTATTTGTATAATTTAGGCCAGTTATAGAGATACTAACAAAGATTATAATCTAATGAGCAATCTATTTTTGTATTGGTTATATCATTAAACATCATGCAAATATGGAAACAATGTTTCATCATGAGTACATGTCTTTTATAAATGTTTGTTGTGCAAGGGAAGGACAGGAAGAAATTCTTCAACAGTAGCTGTATTCAATTTAGTACATAGATTAACGGGGGGGGGGGGGG
>BEXV01000103.1:372706-388693 GCA_003118195.1 Hemicentrotus pulcherrimus
TTCTCCTTTTTTCTTTTTGTTTCTTTTCTCTTCTCTTTTCTTTTCTCTTCTCCTTTTTTTTCTTCTCCTTTTTTTTTCTCTTCTTTTCTTTTTCTTTTTTTTCGTTCCCTTTTTTTTGCGCCGCCAATAGGGGGGGCCGCGGCCGTTTCGGCCCCCCCCTGGATCCGCCACTGCCCCCCCATGATACTGTAGACATTCCCCCACACCGGCACACACAACCACCCACACATACGGCTTTTGCCGTGAACATAATTAATTAACAACAGACTAAATACATGCAGATAATGTGTACAAATATGTTAGAAAGGTGGGTGCAGGGTGCATGGGTCATGGGTCGTATGGTTATATTAGGATGGAAGGGCATTTTTGGATACATTTTAATGATTTTTGATTTTTTTTTTAAAAATCTAATTTAATTTGGTTTAGTACATGTACAGTGTATTTCAATTAAGCCTTACTATTTGTTATATCATTACTAATCATTATATTATTATTATTTGGGGGTTGACAGCCCTGATATATTGGCCTCCACGGAAGAACAGAGCCATTGGCACTAGGTTAATGGCGCTGAAATGGGACTATCCAACCGTTTTATCTTTCAATTACTTTGTTATACAGTGCGTCCCAGAAAAAACGAAACCGAGAAGTATCGATGTTCTATCATAACTTAATCGCAACTATAATTAATCAACCAGGAGAAATAAGCGAGGAATGGCACAGTTCTGTTTGTTTAAAGTAGTGTTTGCATTGCCGTACCAATAAACGAAATTAACAAAAGACTTAACTCTGTTTCGTTGACAATCAGCCGTAGACGAGAGTCTTCATGCATGGCTGATTGTCAACAAAACGGAGTTAAGTCTTTTGTCAAATCTACTTTTAGCTATGGCAGGCACCCAGTGAAAACGAATTCGTTTGTTAAAATTATGAAAATGTAAGGGCTACTTTTAACAAACAGAACTTTGTTATTCCTCGCTTATTTTTCCTGATTGAGGTGTCACATGAAAGGGCAGAAACTCAACTTTTTAGAAATGTGAATTTTTCTTCGAAATTTAGATACTGCCTGCCAAATGTATTTTTGGTTTCCTTCCTTCAAATTGCTTTTAATCACTAATGCGTGAAATATGCATCATCTGAGTAGCATCAACTGAAAGAGGAGACTCTAAGCTCNAAATGAGCTGTAAAGGGTACATGAGCATTTGTCTACATCAATCACCCACTTCTTATAATGGCCAAAATTAAACTGATTGAATCTTCATGCAGCAAAAAAAAAAAAAAAACAACGTACGACCATTCAGTACAATGGTCTGAAAATCAGACTATTTCTTACTGACTTGGTGAGACTCAAGTTGATTTGACAACTAATTGACGTTATTTTCCCACTTAAAGACACTTTCAAGTCGCCCTTTTTTATGGAAGTTCTAAATTAGTACTATCTTTTAAATGCCGTTGGAATTTAACCTTTTTATTTTTGGGGCCTGCAAATGGGTCAAAGTACCTTTAATGCATAGGTTAATTACGTGAGCACTTCATTTTTAAATTTGTTGATCTTACTCAGCAACTGGTATCCCTCAACTACCTCCCGGACCATCACCTCCTGGACAACTATCCCCCCCCCCCCCATCCCCAGACAACTACCCCATACGACAACCATCCTCTAGGACAACTACCCCGGACAACATCCTGAGGGGCAGTTGTCTGTGGGGAAGTGGTCCGGGGGGTAGTTATCCTAAGGGGTCATTGACTGGGGGTGGTTATACAGGGGTTGGATGTCAAGTGGGTAGGTGTCCGGATACGGTTGAGTAGGCTGGTTGATTGGTCTTAAATTGAAGTCAGTTGATTTCTTGTAAACACTTTTTCAACAAAACAACTGGCGTGAATGCAAGAACTTAATGTACAATGTAACTCAACAAATCCAGCAACAAAACACAATTCTTTTACCAGTTTGAAATTTTATCAATTTCAATTTCCATGATTTTATTCAGTCAGCAATCCTTCTGACTATTACTCTCTGCTAGTATACATTATTTATAAACTGTACAAAAAAGGTGCATAAAAGATAAAAAATACTTTACACTTACAATATCGTACAAATTTCCATTTCAAATCAATAAATACAAATACAGTTAACAACTAAATTATTCCAACCTTTACCAACTTTTGTCATTATTTGAAACGTGTGAAAAATTGACATGTCCCGATGTATGTGTCTTCAGAATGTGACATATACAACAAAGGCCAATCCTACTTTCATTCTTGAGTTTTGAGTTTAATGCAAAAAACACAAATAACATGAAATTTGCAATGGGTATGAATAATTTAGTTGTTAACTTTNCCCTAGATCCGCCACTGCTTTAGACTTGTGAAGAAGCTTGTGAATGTATTGAATAAATGTTTCCTTCATATCCAAAAGAAAAAGTTCAAAATTCAGTCATCACTTTATTTTCGTATGTTTTTTCTTGTTTTTCATTGTTATTATAAGTTGTTTTGTTTCCAATGTATTCTTTTGTTCTGGAATACATCCAAGTTACTTTGAGTAACATATGAAAGCAGTTTGATATTAAGTCTCACATCTTAACCTGGATTCACATTTCTGCAAGTACATGAATATATGCAATTATAGCACTTTTTGATGACATGCGCAAACTAATTGTTATACAACACCATACAGGTATACCCTCCCCCAGTGAACTACCCCCTAGGGCAACCATCCTCTAGGACAACTACCCCTGGACAACTATCCTAGGGGGTAGTTGTCCGGGGGTGGTTATCTGGGGGGTGGATGTCCAGGGGGTAGGTGTCTGCATATGGTTGAATAGGCTGGTTGATTGGTCGTTAATTAAAGTCAGTTAATTTCTTCTTAACATTTTTTCAATAAAATAACTAGCATGATTGCTACAACTTAATGTTAAGCCCATGAACAACTCAACAAATCCAGCAACAAAATATAATTCTTTTACCAGTTTGAAATTTCATTCATTTCCATGATTTTATTTAGTCAGAATCTCGCTGACTATTACTCTCTGCTGTTATACATAATTTATAAACTGTACAAAAAAGGGGCATATAAGATAGAAATACTTTACATTTACAATATCGTACAAATTTCCATTTCAAATGAATGAAATACAAATACAGTTAACAACTAAATTATTCAAACCCTAAAAAATTAAAGATTTGTAATTTCTTAAAATATGTGAAAAATTGACATGTCCCGATGTATGTGTCTTCAGAATGTGACATATACAACAAAGGCCCAATTTTAATGAATCCACCTTTCATTCTTGAGTTACTAAAAACCACAAAAAACATGACATTTCAAGGGGTATGAATAATTTAGTTGTTAACTTGCAGGATTCATTTTCTCAAGGTGATTTTCATATAAATATACAAAAATGCAATTCGCATACCGGTACCTTAATTTACATGTATGGTGTAAAATTTGTGAGTAGCCAAGTTGATAGATAGAATACTGGTATTCACGCATTGAATGATATTCTAAAACTTTCTTGTAAGTCCATGTCAAACTTTTAGAAATAATTGTTTTCAAATGAAAACAAAAATTTTAGTAACTGTTCATGTTTGCTTTTTATTATTTTATGACAATCTTAAATGTATGTCAAGCTCTTGCAGTTATGTTGTATGGGATATTGTACAAAAAACATGTCCAATATGACATAGATACTTTTTTCTTAAACCTCATCAAAAGAGGGTTCTAAATGTAATCAGGCCCCACAAAAGTTGCATGGTGTTATGTTTAACAAGAGCTCAATGATGGTGTATTTGGTCAAGTTGAATAAATTTAGTTTTCAGCAGTTCCTGAAAGAGTATACCGGTACTCTCTTCTAATTTCAAGATCTTGAAGCACCATACAGTCTAGAAGTAGGATTTTTCTAGTGTATTGTAGGCCTATGTTTGTCTGATTATGAGTTTGAAGTAGTTGTATTTTTTGGAGACCCTGGCTTCTGGTCTCATTTCGATCTCCCATAACTTTAAAGCAGAGTAAAGCATTCAGAGACAACTAGTATTCCATATCAAACACTATTTAATCGGGCCTAAAAGTAAGCCTGCTTACAAGAATACAGACCAATGCATCTAGTGCTTCATAAAACTTCTTGGTTTGAGAGGGGGCAAGATCATGCCCTGCCCTAGCTTCATGTTACTATTATTGGCGTTACCCCCTCCTTTCAACGCCCCTCGGAGGGGTAACGAGGCAGAGAGGGAATGCTGACGGTTCTCTCCTCCCGGATTCTGAGCGTTGGAGCGCTGGGCGACCTGAGCAAAGAGTCCCTTGCGGTGCGACCCCCGAACCTTCTGGGTGATGGCGCGCACCAGATCCCTGGCATGCTTCAGGCTGTGAGCTAAGAATGAAAAATAAAAATGAACGACATTGGAGATTCTCTTTCAAGATCATTTACATGTGCAAAGGATAGATAGATTCATAATTACAACTAGCAAATAATTGGAAAGCTAATACATATTCAATCGTTTTGAGAGCTTCATTAGCACTGACACCGCTATGAATGTAAATAATGGATGGGCATACAACTACAGTGTATATTTCATGGTTAAGTTAATTTCAAAGTGAGATATACAATTAACAACTAAATTATTTTCACCTCTAGTAAATTCAAATTTTGTTTTTATTTTTGCAACTTAAGGAGGTAAGGCAACCTGGTTAACTTTAAAAATTACAAAACTTCGTAAGGGTATGGATAATCTACAGTCAAGCCTGTCTATAGTGACTGCCCAAGGTAAACAGAAAAAGTGGTCTTTGTAGACAGGTTCCTTTGGTACATGTCTCAATGAGAAATGTCAAGGGAAACAAAACATGTGGTCACCAAAACAGGTTTGACTGTAGTTGTTAAATGTACTAGGAACAAAATGATCATAATTAACCTTTTAATCTTGCTTTGACCTCATCGGTAAAGAAGCCACATTCTAACCACTCATCAAAGTCTATGATGCAATCAAACGCTGTCAAGCCTTGGATGTTCTTATGTCTTACATTGGCTCCTGTAGATAAGGAGCGGAAAAGAATATCTCAGTCCCACATATTCAAAAGAGTTGTTACAAATGTAAGGGTAAACATAAACAGGTACAACATAATATGCATATATAATTAATAACATTTTACTTGGCTAAGTAATATGTCTTAACTCGTATTCAGATCTTATCAAGGTATTAAATACTGTCTTGTACTGATAAAGCACTGTTGCGTCACATTGTCTGTCCATGTTAAAACTACTGATAAACCACAAAGTACTTATCTGGAAGATTTTTTTAACTTCTTCAATTTCTCAGTTGGTCCACATTAGCATTAGCAAAACTTTCCGAACAGAAAAATCACATAATATTAAAGACCCCAAAGTTTATACAGCACTTGTGAATTTGTGAATGAATTTATGATAGTCTTCATATAAATAAAACCAAAATATATAAAGAGGATTAGAGGAAAAATTGAGAATTTCTTGGTCTTGTTTTATTGCAAGAGCAGTGTGCTGACTGAACTGTTTTTGTCTCTAAATTGGAAAAGAATGAGAAAATATCAAAATCTCACGATGTATCCCTGAAAAGTCAAATATGAATACCTACCTCCGTTCAGCAAGACGCTTGCTGCAAAGTAGTTGTTGGACTGGGTGGCGAAGAAGAGCGGCGTGCAATTATCCTCGTTGACCGAGTCAAGGTCCGCCCCATACTCGATGAGGAGTTCTAATATATCAGTCGGACCTGTCATCCCTGCAGCATAATGGACCGGTCTGAAGGGGCAATACAAACATGTATAAAGTGAGTGGATGCAAAGAATGATTCAATCCGTAATAGGGTGAATTTCACTTTCTCATACTTCCTTTCTGGTATTGGAAAATGAAATTGAGAAATACACAAACATCATTTGCATGAGAAAGAACACACATACATGTAAGGTATATACTCTACAAGTTACATGTAGATTCATGTTTATTAGCAACAATTCTCAAAGAAAGTCTACTTTATTGATCATTTAGAAATACATTTTTGATGCCAACTATATTTCATAGCAAGACTTTCAAATATCTTTGTCTTTAAAAAGTTTAAAGTTTAGAAAACTTTAAAAGAAAATTACCCTTGTTCTTATATATCTACTATAGCCTACATGTATATCAAAAAATATGTTTCTGACACATAAATGTACGTACAACTGGCACAAGTAGTGGCAAATTGAGATATTTCTCTTGATTTTCAAAATAAAACAAGCAAATGGAACTATATTCCAGCAATAATCATATCATAATCAGAGTATATTGGCATGCATTTTGGGAAAGTAAACGGTTATTGTGACAAACTGAGACATGCACTTCAAGTGAAAATATTAACATTGGGCATTCAATGGATTCATAAGAAAGGACGTCTGAATAAAGCAAATATTACGGCCTTTGAGGAAATTAGTCAAGTGCTAAAGGAGTTGTCCAATAAAGTCTACTACTAGTTAAAATAGTACTTGAAATACTACTACTGCAACAACAACAGCTGCTGCTACTACCGCTGCAACTACTAATGCTGCTACTACTACTACTACTTCTAGTATTACTACTTCTACTACTACTATTAACACTCAAATTAGTAAAACACTAGAAGAAACTTGTAGGTCTTATTCCACATTAAAATCAGATTTGTCAAAGTAGAAAACAGCTGGCAAGTCTGGAGAGAAAACCAGATTAAAATACACGTGGTCGCAACTGAGCAATGGGTATTTATGTTTTTGTTTTTTTAACAAGGGGGAAAAGAGAAAGAAATGAATATCAATAGGCTTGAATTCACATTTGACACTGCAAATCATGTATCCATGCATGTTTTCAGTTGAGACAGATAAAAAGTATTCTTGTAGATATAAAAAAAAAGCAAGAGAGGTTAATAGCAAATAAATAATCAATTCTTTCCAAGAAGTTCATGCAATAAAGAACATCCATGCAAGTATCTGAAAAGCAAAATAACGATGTTAATAGATAAGGAGTGAACACATTTCATGCTTATTATTTTTTGTAAACCAGAAAAAAAATCAAAACAATTTTTTCATCATGCAGGTTAGACTGTATTATGGTGAACTATTCTTAAACAATAACAAAAGTGAGTAAAAAGAGGAAAGTCGTTCATGCATGTGCTGGCAAACTCTGATTAATCGAAATAAAGTCATGCATATAGGGTGGATATCAAGACTGGCAAAAACAGATAGTACCGGATGATACTTTAGCTCCAATCTTGTGAATCAAGATCATACAAAATTCCCAAGACTAAATGATGTACCACATAAAAGATGATGGGTATCCAGCAGATACTATTAAAGTCCATGGGCCCGTATTCCTCTATAATTCAAACACAACTGTCAGCTTTAAACCTTTTGTTCAAAATCAAAGGAAGTCAGTCTCAGGATTTCTAAGATGTTGATGTTTTTATCTTAAAGTCAAGTGCTGGGGAGAATTTTGAACATCGTCATCAAAAGATTGTTATAGATAAGAATCATCCGGTAAACACTGATGGAAACATAGGTGAGAGAGAGAGATACTTCTGCAGATCATTTCTTACGATTTACGCTTTGCGTGTATCATCATTCCAGCTGCATAGTGTAAAGGGCTACACAGAACAGCAAAACATCAAGAAGAAAAAAAAATAACATTCCAAAACAAATCATGACAAACAAAAAGAATTGTGTAATGCAAAACTTTTACAAATATGACTTTTGAAAGAATGAAAGGAATGAAAAAATAAATTAAAAAAATTGTTTCTATTAAAAAAAAAAGACAACCAAGCAAAGGTTCATTATCTATGCGATATAAAAAAGCACAGTAAACAATCACACCTTGCATCAAACGAAGAGAAAATTCTTTAAAAAATAGCTGACATGTAAAACATTTTCTCCTAGTAAGAGGATATTGCACATGTTTGTTTATTGAAGGCACAATTATAGCGACTTAAGAAATATCTCCTTGATATGACAACATTACATTGATAACTGCACAGAAAAATAATCAGACATTTCGTAGCAGCATTTTGAAATTAAAATATCCTTTTGATTATTCATGGAAAGATAACAATTGCAAAAGCATAAACTAAAGTGTATCTACAAAATTTAAAATTTAAAACATTATAGGAAATGTTGAATAAAATTGCAATTGATAAGTTGAAGAAAAAAAAACCACATAAATGTGACAGCTGTATGTGCATACACTGTACTATTGCAGACCATACTATACAAAAAGCAAGGCGTGCAAGCTCCTACTATACTTGAGTACAATTTCCAAGGCAGCTGAATAATTTAGATTTGTCTTACAAAAGTTTTCAGAAGATGAACAGTCTCAAATGAATGCCAACTTGAAGTTGAAAGAAGTTGACAGAACAATGAATACATGAAGTCATGGATGAAATAAATTTAAAGCACAGATCCGCGAGTGAAATGTAATTATAATGAAGATGATGATGATGATGATGATGATAATAATAAAAATAATAATAATGGAACCGATAATTCTAGTGGAGTCTTGTATAGCATTGGTGTCCAGCACATTTCCACTCCTTGCGCTCTATCATTATAACCCAGCATCAGCACGGCAGCCATTACATTGCTCAAGCATTTCAAGAAAGTTATTGCTGCCAGGTATCCATTTACCTCTCCCTAGGCAGGGTGTGCC
The DNA here is from genome assembly GCA_003118195.1 of Hemicentrotus pulcherrimus. Classification (NCBI taxonomy): domain Eukaryota; kingdom Metazoa; phylum Echinodermata; class Echinoidea; order Camarodonta; family Strongylocentrotidae; genus Hemicentrotus; species Hemicentrotus pulcherrimus. The sequence goes on from BEXV01000103.1 coordinate 381,367, forward strand.
AAATGTAGATTAATGTCTTGCCAAATGACATTTGTGCTGTGATAGGGATTTGAAACCTGTACCTTTAGTTACCAATATCCCCTCCCGTAAAATTGATTTTGTATCAATATTCACGCTTTTACATAAATCTTTAAAGTCTCATCAAAATGAAAAGTCTTAGATCAGGATTTACACCAAGTTGCACATACAATGTATCCCCAATGGACTCCTTGACCAAGAATCAATACATAGATTAAATCAGTCATCAGACGATTTAATTTACACTGTATATGTTCCTCCACCAAAGTTCCCCCTTAAAAGTACCAAAATGTCACTACAAATTCCTTCACCAAATCTACAAACGTGCATGCAGCATAACAGAAAGTCTCAACATCACTCCCTCTTGCTTTATAGTTCATGGTAACTTTTACTGATTATATGATGGCCCTTCATAATCATCATCATTTTAAGACTTACGTGTTTCCCCCAGCATATCTCTGGTCGAGATCAGCCCCATGCTTGAAGAGAAATCGCATGATGTCCAAACGCTGCTTACTACATTAAACAAATAGAAGGGAAAAAAGAGGATTCATATTGTAAGAATCAGATCATGTCTATAAGTTCATTCATTCACAAAGCTACATATCAAAATTATGTCCTTCCACTGCTAACAAATTATTATTATACAAAGAAGGATCTGAGAAATAGAGAGAAAACCATGTAGATTGTACATATATATAGGAAAATTGAATTTGAAGTCGGTGAAAAAAAGTGAGAAGTTTTGATGGGGCAACAACCTTTAAAAAAAATTGACTAACACTTTTGATTAAAAAAAATGTAAAACAAAGTATTTACAAGATAAATTACAAAGAGACAAACAAAGACATGGCAAAAGACATTGATTAGTCATTAGTTAATATAAACAGTTTAAGCTTATAAAAGGTACCCTAATGCCAACCCTACATCTTTAACTGAGCCAATAATTGATTACCATTACCTTCATGTTCGTACCTCTCCTATTGTAGTTGAGCCTAATAAGCATTTGATTGTCAAGTGGATTTGGCTCCTTACAAATCTTATCAATTATTGTTATCATTATAATCTTAGAGGAAATCACCAAGAGTGCTCGCTGCTACCTACCTCTTAATCTGTTCTGTGAGTAACCTATGCACCAGGATATCTTGTTCATGCTCCTTGAAGGTAAAACCCTGATCGATCAACCACTCTCCGCATTCCAAGAAATCATTGGCGAGGGCAAGATGGGGCAACGACGGGGGTGACTTGGGGTCCTCGTTCTCGAGGCTCGCCCTGATGGCGCCGTCTTTTGTGTCGTCCAGGTCGAGGAGTACCTGGATGGCATCGATCCGTCCCTGCATGGCACAGCAGTGGATGGCCATCAGCTCCTTGTTGTTTCGGTGAACCAAGTTGATATTCTCAGACAACTAAAACAGAATTGACATTAAAATCAAAATAAAATATATCATTATTATGTAGAAGCAATAATCATGATTGTCAATTTCTTGTCAATGCTGGAGAAGGAAATGCAAAATTACAAAACTGCTTTTATACGACCATTCCAAGGGACTCACATATATGATCATGTTAATGTAAAGATAGATTGTAATATACCATGGCTTGTATTCATAAAGCCATACTAAATTAGACCTAGTTTAAAGTCGACTGAGTTATAGAATGCCACATTCTAACCACTGTACCTTGTTACCGTTATTTTCTTATATCTAAATGAATTCAGTCATGAAATGAAAATGATGCATTAATTTTACAAGGACATGGCATTAGTTTGTTGGTTTCAAATTTATTTCAGTCATTAATTTCAAAATGTATATATAATTTTTAATGAATGACAAGGTTGACAATTAGGCGATCCACACATCAATGGCTAATTCATGCCCACTCAGTCAAGGCTTTAAATGACTAAAGTTAGTTAGTTCTTTAATGAATACTGTCATATAGTTGTGTTTCCACTCACAAATTGCTGAATGCAGTCCATCTGTGTTGGTTGTCCTCCTTCCCCATAGCACTTTACATGGAGAGGTGTGTTCCCTTCGCCATCGATAGCATTCAGCAAAGCACCATTTTCAAGCAACAACTATGCAACAAAATTAATAAAAGATAATTGATTTTAGTCAATATTTATTACTCTGGTCTGTATACAAAACATATGAATCAGCCACTTCACAGTTGCAGTCTGAGCCTAGTCAGATAAAGGTCATAATGCAGACCAAATAGTGAAATACACTTTTAGCCAAAATAATGGATACCTGCTCATAAAAGTAATGTCATCATATTATTCATTTATGGACAAGCAGTGCACGCCATGATACACAGGTGGATGTATTCTTTGGAAACAAAGGCTATTTATGTAGCACTTCCATCGCTGTAGGAGTGATTATTTCAAAATGTACAAAGTGGGACCTCTACATGTTTTAAAGATCTGTAGATATTCAGGGTCATTTGGGACATGCAGTGCTAACCGGGAACTGGTCAATCAATGGTCTTTGTTGCCTTTTTAGTACTGTAGTTTTAAATTCATCATCAGAATTTAAAAAAAATTTGTATCCACAAGTTTAACCCATTGACTACTCAATTCTCTTGTTTCCATAGGATTCACACAGGAACCAACTGGTTCCTGGATCCACAAGTTAACATAGTACGCCATTCATCCTCCAAGATGTTTCCAACAGCTGTTGAACCTAAACTGTGGAATCAACTGTCAAAATTCTCTGTAGATAGCAGACTCTTGATGTCTTCAGTATTTAAAGCTTTTAACAAATCAATTGCATGCAATGTGCCAACAATTGGTCAAATTCACGTAAGAAATTTCAACTTTAACCCACGGTCTGATCCGTGGTTTAAACCTCCCCCCTGAAATTAACATAATCGTAAATGAACTGAAGCATATAATTTGCCTAGCTGGTCATGAAAACATGACAGGATATATCCACTACCCTTTTGGAACTTTCAAACCATAGGTGTTAATTACACTAACCACTTTATTTGTTTATTATGTATTTATTTATGATATTAGGGTGACTCATTATCACCAACATATAGTGGTCCATGAGGCCATGTTAAACATAATGAGGAGCAATCATTTTTTTTAATTACCAAATAATAATAATAACAAAATCATGGACATAAAGTCATAACAGCAACAGAGAATAAGCACATGTAAGAACATGTATAAACATATATACAAAGTATTTGGTATCCTTGGACTTTGGCCAAAAGAAAATTTGCTTTACATTATTAAGATCGTTATACTTAGGAAAATTAAATCCTTACCCTAATGGTAGGTTTATCCTTAGCCCTGTGTAGAGGTGTAGCTCCTTTGTAGTCCCGCAGGTTCACATCCACACGTTCTTTCAGCAAGACCTTAAGAACAGGCACAACACCAAAGTAGGCTGCCGTGTGGATCAATGTGCTGCCATTGATGCATCTAGAATCAACAAATGCAGTTGAATGTTTAGACCTCACTTGTGTACGATCAACCTCGGGCTAAATATCAGGTATTCCAATAACTCTTAAACAACTTAAACAACTCTTAAACTTCCAGATGCATGAAACTTAGCGAGTTTAGCTTGCCTTGTGATCCTGATTTATGAAGTGTCACATCACAAAGTAATTGAGTTAGGTAGAACATAGATAATTTGGTATTTTGCGAGAGATTCTTACTGCAAAATGGTTAATCTTTATCATTTAAAATTTTTGATATTCATAAAATCGATCGTCTCCTTGAAAGGATCATTTTCCTTCCATGACCAAATAACTTGGGTGTCTTCATTTTGGTGCAAAATTACGGTAATTCATTTTGAACTTAGAGATTTGACCATTGCCTTTCATAAATCAGTGAAAAATGTAATAGGCCACGATTAGGTTCAGATAATAAGGCCATATACGCCATATAATCTGTGACAGCACCGATACATAGAGTATAGAGTATCTGCTTCACAGACCTAAATGTTTTGGTGTCTTCATTTTGTACAAAATTAGGGTAATTCATTTTAACTTAGAGATTTGACTGTTGCCTACAATAAATAAGGGAACAAAGAAATAGGCCCTGATTATAGCTTAGGCTGCTGTCGAGCGTACGGCCATATTCCATAGAATCTGTGACAGCACTGATACATGTATAGAGTACCTGCTTCGTAGACTAGCAAACTTCTGGACTCCTGCAAAGTGATCCTCTACAAGTCGTCTCAAGTGGGCGACATCACCCCTCATCAACCGCGGAATGCAGCTCTGAAGATGATCGTAATAACCTGGAAGAAGATGCATACTAATCATAATACAATCATGCAACACATACATATCCCACCGCTGCCACCATGATGAGTTTGAAGGTCTTAGTAATGGTAGATAACTCAGGATAATATAGAGCCGGCAGACTGGTTTGTTATGGTAGACATGTTATCTATTCAACTACGACAAATACCAGATATTCGGTATACATATATATATATATGCATATCAAAACATTCACTATAAGAAATTGAGCATTTGATTTGTTGTAACATCACTTTTTCAATTCAATTCAATTTTCATTTATTTCATGCTCCGTTGAAAATTACCAAACAAAAGATACAAAATAATTCATTAAAAAATTCAGAAAATGGAATGGGGAACTACAAAAATAAAACCCTTAGGCCTTGTACAAGTGTAGTTCCCAAAGCATTTACTGTATAGCATAATGTAAATAACAACAAAACAAACAACAAAACGAAATGATACAAAATGATACAAAATATAAAAAAAAACTTTAAATGTTCTGTACATCCATGACCTTCCAGAATTCTAGGATGACAACTGAGTGATATTTCTGTTTATTCAATGTAGCCATGACAACAGTGAGGCGGTAGTAAAGTGGCTCTACTTTCATCATTCTATGCAGAATCATTGTTCAATTTGTTTGAAAGGAATAGGCTTATCAAGAATAGCAAATTGACAGGATTGTAGATTCTGAATTCGTACTAAAATAAAATTCATACCAGTAATATCTGCTTTCACCATCACCCCAGTTAATCACAAGAGGAACAACACATACAAAATAATTACCCCCAAAATTATTTTGTGGCTGCATGCCTTCAAGGGCAAGTAATGTGTACTATGTATTGTTCAGTTTAAAGCCTCTCTAAAGTGTTGGAGCCCTAAAATTGAGATGGTAAAATTTCACTTTAACTGTGTAATAAAGTGAACGAGGATGTCATTTAACACTTACTTTTTCAAGGGTACTCAAAATAAATAGGTTTGAAAACGAATATTCATGAAAGAATACAAGATCTAGGTTTTCTGCGTACAACACAAAACCTAAATTTTGTATTCTTTCACCAATCCTTGATGAAGTGTTTGTTATTAATGACAAACCTTTGTCACATAAATATAAAATTAAATTGAAATTTTGCCATATTTTTTAATGAGAATTTCAGGCTCCCAACACTTTAGAGGGGCTTCAAGGATGAAAAGCTGATTAATTATTCACCCAGTACTTACCGACTAACTCTGTCCTCTGTTCGTCATTCTTGGAGATATCAAAGGCTGTCTTTCCCAACTTGTTCTTTATCCAGATATTAGCTCCCCACTCAAGCAAAAGCTGGAGATTAAAAAAGTGACTGTTGATGGCATGAACTGAGCTATCACGTATGATCTACCGTATTTACTAGCGAATTTCAGGAAAAAAACAACTCCATGATTTTGGCCTGCCCTTTGGCTTGTATTTTGTGAGACACGAGGATATAGCACACTCAGAAATATCTAACTTGTCATGTTGATCCCGCTGTGCTTATCAGCTCATAGGACACACCATTATATCCCACTCAAGGGCTTGCAATATAACAAAATTTTTCACTCACCTGAGCGGTGTTTCCATGGGAACCCTAAAAAACAAACAAACAAAAAATTGTATGAGATCATTAACAATTACACCAACTAAATACATGTACACTTTAACTAGTTCTCTCACTGAGATTACAAGACTAATAGTTCACACCCTTGACAATTAAGACTGCAACAATTTTGCACTCTTATTGTCTGTTGAAAACCAGGGCATTTACGACTATATCTACATGTATGTATAGGACTCTCTTCAACAGCTCGAGTTTGCCAAATAACCTGCTATTTTCAGACTCGGGATATTATTCCGAAATGAGCTCGAAATTGCATCTTCACCAGACGTATCACTCCTATAATGATAATACTAGGAAAACTTCAGACTTAAGAACAGCCATAATTATATAATAACTGCTCCGTATTATGAACATGATAATGTGGTGGGAAGAATTACTAGGATAAATTAAGACTTAGAAACAGTCATAATTGGGTAACAATACAACTTTTTCTGACCTAAAGTAAGGCAGCTTTAGGGAAGAGGGGCTTCTGGGTCTCTATTACATCCAAAGTGCATGTACTAGGCCGGGGATCATGCACCCAGTGTGTGCGGAATAGCCGAAATAATAACAAACTTATCTGCAATTTAAATCATTATTATCATTCTGGAAAATTGTTAGTATTCCTATTACCAGCTGACACATAAACCCCTAACAGAAGATCTCCATCTCCATGCAGATCTCTGGTAAATAAAACCAACCTGCCATACCATAACAAATTTCCAGCTCCAAAATGACCAGATTTAATTACACATTCAGCGATAACCCAACAATTCACATCATAATATTATCTGAGCCCTTTTTCAACATCATTTAGTTCTCTGTTTAGCCACTTATAAAAGAAGTTGTTAAAAAAATATATAAAAACATTACCATTTGAAGCAAAGAGAGAGAAGATGTTTAAAAGTTGTTTAAACAAAAACAGAACATTGCCATTAGAAGCAGAGAGAGAAGCTGGGCACACAAAGAAATAATAAGAGTTTGCATTTCTGAATATTTGACAAACTTGTACTTTACCAGAAGAGCCTAAAATTATTAAATCTTTTATTGTAGTGGCTATTTTGATATTATTGTACCCCAGAAAATGTATTTGGAAAAGCATGCTGCTCTAGAAAATCAAAAGATTTACAATACAACATACAAATGTACATCTGTCTTTCAAGTTTGAAAGAAAATGTAGGAAGAAAAAAAAACCCTCATCTAAAAATTCAAATTAGGTAAGAATATAGAGAAATGCTTAATAAAATATCAAGCAAACATTAATGCAAAGCAAAGTTCCTTCCTTTAGTACAGAAAAATGCTTGATAAAATATCAAGCGAACATTAATGCAAAGCAAAGTTATTTCTTTTAGAACAAATGAAGCACTGCCATTGCTTGATCACGTCTAGAGATCTTACCTGTTTACGTCTAGGCGGAGTAAATGGCTAACAATTAAGATTTGCAT
>BEXV01000103.1:390669-404961 GCA_003118195.1 Hemicentrotus pulcherrimus
CTCTCTCTTCTCCCTCCTTCAGTGTTGCACAACAACATCCCTAGAATGATTCATCTTGCAATGTTTGTTTACTCATATTTACCCTTGTTATATTTTTTGTTAATTTCCAAACAAATAATAATAATAATAATAATAATAATAATACCTATGTTATACTTTCAAATTGTTAAGATTGATGTATATTTTAGTTAACTCAGATGCGATTTTACTATTTTATTGTGAATCAAAATGTAATTCAGCTTTGGGGCTGCTATGTATCGTTTTAAATTCAATTCAATTGTGTTTAAGTTTCGCCTGGAGACAAGCAATGATTTTCACAAAGTGTCTTTTTATTCATTATAAAAAAAGAAAAAAATTAAAAACCTAATAAGAAAGAAATAAACAAGAATAATAACCTGGCTGATGCCCTTGTGAAGTCCCTCTACTGCTCCAAAGAACGGCGAAGCACCACTAACATTCCTAGCGTCCAGTTTAGCTCCATTCTCAAGCAGAAACAAGGCAATATCCTACAAAAAAAAAGTGATAATTAAACTTGCTGTAAAGCCTGGTAATTTCAAATACATATAGTTTCAAGGCTGCAAAATAATCTAATGATTATACTTCTCTGTAAAAATAAAAATATGAATGAATAAATAAGTAAACATGTTCATGGTGCGGCCTAGGGTTAGGGTAAGTTAGGGATAGGGTTTGGATGCAGGTTCTGAGTTGAAAGAAAGAAAGAAAGAAACATGTACACGTACAAGTAATATGGGAAACTTCTTAAAGCCTGTCTGTACTAGTTTGGCCAGGGGATTAGACCTCCATGCAAGGTCACTGACAGGTGGTTATCTCATCAAATCAGCTCTCAATTAACATAAGAAAAAGAGGATCATGGGGGACCAACAGGCACAGATTAGACATTGTTTGCTATATAGAGGGCGCAAGAAGCTATAAGTAGTGCAATGGGGCTTTAAGAAATATTTGTCGCCAGAGCCTTTGTCATAGAACCAAAGAATACAATCCCCTTCTACTCACATAATGGCCATTCCTGGCGGCCATGTGCAGGCCCATGTTGCCCGTCTTCTTCTCCCGAGCGTTGATGAAATTGGGCCGCTTCTCTTGGAAGAAGACGATGAGCTTGTAGACGGTGTCGTACTCCCCGACCTTGCAAGCCTTGAAGAAGAGATTCTCCCATTGCAAGTAGTTCCCAGGAAATACTTGGTATAGAAAGCTAGACAAAAAAGATTGAATTAAAAATGAAACATGGAAGAATATTGAATCCAAATATGTTGTTACATGTGTACTGGTATACAGTTAACAAATAAACTATTCATACCCTTGCAAAGTTTTGTGATTTTTAAAGTTCTATGTACGATAAAAGCAAAATTGACTTGTCCCGTTTTATGTTTCTTGACAAGAGAATCCCCTTGAAAACAATTAATAAAAATTGTTTCATAACAATTTTATTTCAATTCGAAAACAGTTAATGTAAAAGCAGCAACATGAATAAAATACAACTGCGATGACTTTGAAAAGATTGTTTAAATGTTAGCATACCATGAAAGAATTGTAATGATTTATTGGTGGGCCAATAACCTATTAGTTTTACATGTTCACATCAACATTCACAAAGAAGGGAGTTTTGGTTCAAGTCACATGTACCTTCAAATCAGAGTGGCTTAGTTCAAGAAAAACTTGACCGCTTGGTACGGTGACTCCCAAACTACGATATGCAGGTCAAGAAGGCTATAGACAATTCAATAATGAAACAACTATATGAAGAGTTTAATTTCAAAAGGAGCTAAATCTAATTTTGATGACAAATCAGTTATTGATATCAGAACATTGTTTACACTACTTCAGAGCTGTCTTTCAACAAAAGTATTAACCTAAGTTTTACAAACAATTATGAAAAAATGCACCTTGTTATATCACTTTTCCATAGACGCCTGTACAAAATTTGGTAAAGAAATCTTTTTTTTTCTCTTAAGTTACAAAAAAATGGATTTAGCTCCTTTTAGAATTAAACTCTTCATATGTTCATGTACTTACATGCTACCTGCCTTGAGAAGTTTGTTTTTTGATGGGCTCTCAACATAGATCTGGTCAAAAGAAAAAAGAAAAAAAATGAATATCATCATCATGGAATAAATTATCTGAAAATATTAGAAATTCTCAACCCCTGTATGTATATATTCAAATCCAAACTTAAAAAGTACCTTCACAATCCTCCGGTAATTCATTCACCTCAACTGAATTGTTATCATCATTTATTCATTTCATTTGCTTTGTCTTCTTTTCAAATATAAATTCTACAGTTATTAATAAATGGGTTTATGTATTATAAAGTTCATACTTGGTCATAGTCCCCCAGAGTCAATTAAATGAATCACTGCGTTTACCATCATACATATGGGCAATAGATATGTGCTAAGTGCTATTGGAGTTAACACATATCTTGCTAAAAAAAAAAAACATATCGATTGTCTATTTGGAGCAACAAGAGCATTAAGTTTGTGTTTATTAGTATTTGAATAAATTCTCTTGTGGCTCAAACAGACAAGATGTTTCATTTGATTTCACAATTTTTGACAAGATCTTACCTCATACTGGGGGAAGTTTGAAGGGTTAAGTTCACCCGGCTCGTAGAGGGACAGTCCCAAAATCTTACGGACATTGACTGATGGTGAGAAAGACAACAGAAAACCAAAAGAATATTTCAGAAAATTGAACAGAAGGATTAACACTGTCTTGAAACACAGGAAGAGCTAGCAACCCAAAAAAACTACTTTACAAACTATCTGCCATTCCATATTTTCTAAATGTTTAAGAGTAGTTATGTTTATGAGTTAACTAGTTCATTATAGTGTACTATACATTCTTTGTCTTTTAGAATATGTTATTATTATGAGTAAGAATTTTACAGCCCAACTGCACTAGTTTGGCCAGGAGGGATTAGACCTCCCTGCATTGTGACTGAAGGGTGCTTATCTCATCAACTCATCAGCTCTCAATTAACATAAGACAAAGAGGATCATGGGGGACCAACGGTCATCGATTAGCATTGTTGGCTATAAAGAGGGCGCAAATGGATTCAAGTAGTGAAGTCCGCTTTCAAAACTAAAGAAGACCAACCTCTTCCATACCACGGGCAGACAGAATGTCCCGTTCAATAATATGATTGTTCACTGCTCAACCTTATGTTTGGATATAACTACATCCTGCATGTATTTGTTTTGTCCTGAAGTAGAAACAGGGACATACATCTATATATAATGTGAAGCCATATTTGCCATGTGAGAAATTTCAAGCCAAATTTCACTTAAATTGCATCTTAATGTGAAAGAGGATGTAATTTAAGACACACTTCTGCACAGATCCCCCCCCCAAATGTGATTGAAGATAAATATTGATAAAAGAATACATAATTTTGTGTTTCTGTTGTACGCAGAACCTAAATTTTGTATTCTTCCATCAATATTTGACTTCAAACACATTTGTTTTAAAAAACCTTGCAGAAATGTGTCTTAAATGACATCCTCTTTCACATTATGATACAATTTAAGTAAAATTTTACCATCAATTTTCCAGGGCTCCCAACACTTTAGAAGGCCTTGAAGCCTGTCTGTACTGGTTTGGCCAGGGTGGATTAGACCTCCCTACAAGGTCACTGACAGGTGTTTATCTCATCAAATCAGCTCTCAATAAACATCAGAGAAAGGGCATCATGGGGGACCAACATGCACTAATTAGGCAGTGTTTGCTATATAGAGGGCGCAAACAGCTATAAGTAGTGCAGTGGGGCGTTAAGACCCACAATTTGGCATTTGAAAGTATATCTGGGCCAAGCGTTTGCAAGATTAGTGGCACAAAAAGTGGTAATTAGGAATTAAATTAATGTGTAATAACACAGTACACTCTTCTTTAAAAACACCCAAAGGAAACCTGTTGTAGTGACCTGAATATTCCAATCAGTTAGATTGGGTACAGAGACGCGAGGATGATTTTTAGTGATCCCCTCAGGCACAGTTGATAACAATAATTTCTATAATGCTAAATATATTACTCATTGCGGATGTAGTATCGAAAATAATATCGGGGAAGAGGTTTACGGTACGCCATGTGTAAAGTCCTAGGAGGTCTGAGGAAAGTGGATGAAAAGTAGAAGTGAAATGGAGAGGCGAGAGAGTAGAGGTTGAAGGAAGAGTATCTTTCAAGTATAGTCCTGAAAAGGACTGTAAACCAGAAAAGTTGTCGACAGAAAGAGAGGTTGAGTAGAAGACTGGATTGAGTAGGAGAGTTGAGTAGATGTGAGAAGCTGGTAGAGTTGGCGAGTAGAGTTGCAGAGAAGGAGAATAGACTCGACGTTTCGGACAGGTTGACTGTCCGTCTTCAGGAGTGAGGGTTCGCTAGGCGTGCGTCGGTACTTATCGCGCGAATGCGGACTTGGGGAAAAGCGTGGGCCGGCGGGTTCGGCGGAGGGCGGGCTGTGTCGGTGGTGGCGCTCTGTTGCGTGAATTGGCGGGAAACGAGTGGGCGGCGGCTTAGCGGGTTGGTGTGGGCGGAGTGGTCTAAGTCTAAAAGAAACACAACGTTTCGTGCGCTAACTTGATTTGTTGAGCACCGTATGCGTCGGCCAATAGGCCTGGTGCATTAGCCGAACCAGCGGCCGAATCAGCGGCCTGGTGATTGGTCGATCACTGTGTGCGTCGACCAATAGGCGTAGTGCGTTATTGTTCCAATTATCGATAGAATTATAGACCCCTCTGCCGGTCCTCCCATAAAGTATAAAAGACCCTTGCTTACATTAGTTTTTATCACCAGACAAAGTGTTGCAGTTAGCGCACGAAACGTCGTGTTTCTTTTAGATTCATTATTGACCACATTGTGAGACAAAGGAATATCACTAGCGATATTATTTTCAATAGTTTCTATGTTTAAAACAATGGGGTAAAGAACAATTTTCAGAAGAGGCAGTGGAAAACTCACTTTTACTTGCCCCCTTGCCATGGGTGAAGTCATCGATGAAGTCGCCCGTCTCCGCATCCTTGAGAACGATACGGCGGTCAGTGGTGACCGTCTCTCGGGCCTTGCTGAGGTAAAACCCTGACCCCTGGGTCAAGGTCAGGTTGATGGCCAGAGAGATACAGAGGTCACTCATACTGACCGCCCTCGGGACAGTCATGAGGTCAAATCGGTCAGTCATCTTCTTAGAGATGACTTCACGAGTCTGAAAGAGAAAAAGAAATTAATGTCACCAATTTGAAGTTTCAATTAACAGGTCATAAAACAGAATGACAGTACATAAATTGACATCAGTAATAGTAATCATGTTGATGTCAAGACTTTACATTATTATCATTTCTAGATTTATTTATAATGGCCTGATTTCACAAAGGAGGTTTAAATCTTCAATTACATAACCCATGGCCTAAAGTTAGTGCAAAATCAGCGTGACACAGTCAGAGGTCCAATATTACAGGTGTGCAAGGCAAGGTACGCTTATTTTGCGCTCATTATTTAACAATGGGTTATGTAAATGAGGGTTTAAACCATGGGGTTAAACTTCATTTGTGAATTCGGGCCAATGTTTACTCTATTTTTATTTTACTTTGCTTGAATAAAGAAATGATATCAACCACATTTGCATACCCCCCCCACCAAAAAAAAAAAAAACACAAAGAAATACAATTTCTCACCTCAGTTTGTACAGTCTCTATGTGTTTCCACCATTGTCTGCATGCCTCCACATCAAACTTACTCTCTATCACCACTCTCTCTGTTAAAGGAACGAAAACAGAAAAACTGATGGATATCAAAGAGCAACTTTAAAAAGTAGTAACCTGAAGAATAAAAAGTGTTTTTAATTGATGCAGCATTCATATCATTGTGAAGAGGGAAGCCTTACTGATCAAATATAACAACTTTCCTTTTCAAAATATGTTTGGGGCCCGCAGTAATCATCTCTAAAAAATGTTAATTTTGAGATCCAGATTTTCTGCCTTCAGAGGTCCTCCATAAAGCGTCAAGATTTGTGACGTCACATGCGAGACACAGCTAGCCACAAAGCATTTTACGCCTTTCCATGATATGTATATGATTTTTCAGAAAATTATTTACATTTTTCAAGAGAAAATCTTTCCATCTTTTTATAATTTTTCCATAATTATCAGTTGTCATGAATTTTCTTTGGGTGACTTCTTTAATACAATTACTATTAGCAGACTATATGGAGCCCTCCTTCAATCAAACACATCTATACAACCAGTATATCAACTTCCCATCTATTCTATATCACCCAAAGATGAAATACATTGACAATAAAATTATGGCCATCAAGAACTTTAATAGTAAAAAAATTTCAATCGTATAAAAGGACTTTGGAATAAATTCCATATCATGGAAAGGAGGAACCAATAGTAGAGCAATTTAAGGGATATTTAAAATTCTGTCCTCTCTAAATTAATCTTATTAAAGTATCAAAGTTACGCTTGCTGTAAACAGTTTTCCATTTTTGTCTAGATACCCCAAATCTGCTTAATATTTGTGTAGAGATATACCAATTTCTGATAGGTGCTGTACAAGAACTATATATCATAATAATTATTAATATTATAATTACCATTACCATTGGTATCACTATGATTATTATTATCATACACTAATGGGGGCGTTGCAAGAAAGTTGCAATCAATTGCAAATCCCCCAAATCAGGTGTAAGTCTTGCAATCAATTGCAAATTTGCAATTGACCTTGACTCAACGTTCTTGCACGCCCCATTAGTAAGAGAGAGAGAGAGACAGAGAGAGACAGAGAGAGAGGGTGACAATAAAAGCTAGATCTAGTTAACTTAATTTAATCCTAACAAAAACCTAATAAATTTAGGAGACTAGTGGGGCGTTGCAAGAAAGTCGAGTGGCAATCGATTGCAAATATCTGTTGCAAATTTTGCAACTTCCAATCAATCGCAACTTTCTTGCAATGCCCCATTATTATGATACATATTGGTATACTGAGGAAAACAAAAACAATTGATGCACCACACTAAACATAATTCTAACCTTGGTTGCAATCTTCTAATGTCTCTTTGAGCATCTTGCGTTTCTTAATCAGCTCAACGTCTTCAAGAATCTCAGGAAGATTGTCAAGGTCATGGTGTGCCGCCCTCGTCTGATGCTCCAACTCAATCTATCAAAATGAAAATGAGTAATAATAGGTGACATGGAGGTGTTTCACAAAGACTAAGATCGACTTTAAGTTGGAATTAACTATATGGCAGGCTGTTCATGCCACTGGTTGCTCTCACTATTGGTCTCTCTTTAATGATGAACTATCGGCAAATGTAAATTCAGTACATTTGTGATCTCTTTTATTGCTTTTTTTTCTTCTCACAAGTCTGCCTTGAGCATTTGATTGCAAGTATAAGTCTCATATATTATTATTATTATAATTATTAATTTAATATTTACGCCATGTACATGCATTTGAATGAGAGTTAGTCTTTTGTACCAGTCTGTTGATGACACCTTTTGCTTGTCTGATCTTGAAACCACACATGAAGTAGACACCCATAGCACAGCACACAGCCATCGGATCAGCCTGTAAACAAGACAAAGTAATAAATGATCTCATGAAACATCAACAGGGGTATGTGGAAACAAGGATTAATATTGTAGATGAGGTGGGGTTAAGATCAGGCCTCTGTTTCATAAAACTTGTCATCAATTACAAGTTTTAAGATTGTTAGATAAAAAAAGCTCTTAGCCAACTAATTGCCTTGATTTCAGTAGCTTTAACAGTTATAAAGAGGAAGTCCACCCTGACATTTGGTTGATTGTCATTACAGCAGAAAATGGAGAGCAACAGATAAGTGAAAGTTTGAGCAAAATCTGATTAAAAATAAGAAAGTTGTGAAGTTTTTAAGTTGCTATCAACAACAACAAACTCTAGGGGAAGGGGGAATAGCATCTTTAAGCTCTACCCCATATCATTCATTGAGCTTTTACTCTCACCTCTAAAACATCTGAGGAATCTTTCATCTTCTCAAATATCTAAAATATTTCAATTATCTTTTATTGAGTAGGAGGGAGGGGACGGGGGAAGAAACTTTGTATTGTAATACCCAACACCCCTCATTAGTTGAAAGGGATGTACAATGTCATGACATGACTATTTGAATGGGTTTAATACGACTACAGACGACGCAAGCACAGTATTCACGTGCATGCAACATACGCTTCACTGTGAAGCGCGAGGAGAATTCGGTCTGTTCTGTCACACTAGCACATGCTGACCGTTAATCAAGTCCATTTTTGTACAAGCAATTGACAAAAAAAAAAGGTTGTAGATGGCATTGACCAGTATCTGTCATGCTACACCCCTTTAACATCTCTCATCACGCTCCGCTTCTCACCTCTAGAAGATCTGACGAATCTATCGGAGTACTGATGCGGATCATCTTCTCAAATGTCTTGAGAGCCAGGTTGATAGTCCAGCGGTCGTTCAGCAGAACCTCGGTGGTGAACGTGCCAGGGACAAAGGAATTCACCAGCTCGCAAAGGACTCGACTGTCGACCAGATCATCTAGGCCTTCTACATTCAGCTTTCTGCCCTCTCTCGTGCTCTTAAGGAATACACATCAATCAGAGAAAAAATAAATACATAATTATAGAGATCTGAAAGGTAATGCAAAATTTTGAAAAATGGATGGATAGTAATTCCTTAATTATAAGCACTAGAAAATTTAGCCCCTAAAATACTTCTGCCTTTGAGAAAATTGAATAATCAAAATTTACTAGTCCTGGTTAATTTCAAATATTTCAAATAGCGCCTAACCATTCCACGGTAGCTGTGACCATCAAAATCTCAGAATATGTAGTTCTGAGATATAATTTCCAAACTGAAATAGCAAATCGGTCGATTGTAGTCAAGAAACATTGTTTTAAAGCTAAATATCAGTCTGGAGAGGGAGCTATACAACATAAAGAGTTTAAGATTTACATATTCATAACTTAAGACTCGATTTCAACCGCGACAATGATCATTAAATACTGTAAAATCCCATATCTTGCTTCCAATAAGTTCATTTGAACCGAATTCATGTCCCCATACCAAAACTTTGTATCACCTTCACACATAGAACAGTTGGTTTGATTTTTAATCAGGCTGGAAATTCAATGCACATATGTATGACAGTATGTTTGCCCTTTTGGTCTGATGGCAGCTTCAAAAGCACACAACTCATCAAAAGCCAGTCCTCATGATTTCCATTTAAAGTGATTGCAGATCACTACAGCAAGAACCCATGAGACCAACAGCTCAATAGACTGACATCCTTTGAGACTAACAGCCCACAGGATAATTATATCAATCTTTCCTTTGTCGATATCTTGGAATGTCAGTATTGTCTATATTATATTAATATTTTCTATATTATCTTTTGTACATGTATCTTCTTGTTTTTTGGTCAATCTCCTAGGCTGTTCGTCCAATTGGGGGACCCCATTTGACAGAAGTTAAGGTTGTGTGTGGTGCTAAGAAAGCATTAATGCTTGTTAGTAAGCAACCAGAGGACCGACTGCTTTTTAGGTCCTCTCTGAGGGACCTGGTAATGAGGATTAATGCCTTACCAAAGGGCAATCGACTTGGTTTCGAACCCGGGCCGTTGGAATACGAGACCACGTACTGCTCTACCAACTGAGCTATCGCGCCTCCTTCTGTTTGTCTTAAATCTAAAAGTTGTCTCAAGGAGGACTTTCTCTGTAAGAAACAAGAAACTGAAAAGTAAATGAGCTTACATTCAGCATGGTTGTGACCATCTCCAAGATGCACTCCTCTGGGTCCGGTCGATGTTGAGACCTTTTCTTAAACTTCCTGCAGAAATCCTCTCCCGGAAAGCGGATGTGTTTGATCTCGGGAGGAGGAGGACTTTCAGGTTCCTGTTCGTTGGGAGGTGAATGTTTGTGATAAAGGGTCTAGAAACATAGACTAGTGCAGTATGACCGAAACCAATGAATTGTAATGTCTTTTTCCTTTTTTAAGTTGTAACCAAATCACCATGAGGAAGAAATAGACTTCAGGGAAAAGAAAACCTTGTTCCGTAATCTTTAAATGAGCCCATCAAAATAACATCTAGTGATGCCTTTGGATGGTTATCAATGCCTGATAGCCTGGTTAGTTGAGCATAGAAGAAACCCTCTAAATTGATTTAATTTCCCCTTCACATTCCTGTATATTTCCAGCATAAAAGTAAGCGATAAAACAGAACAAGATGGGTCCACATACTGTATATCTATACGTGGACAAGCCTTAGATGATCAATTGCATGTTGTATAAAAATGATCAAGTCCAGCCTTTTCATCTCATATATCAACAACCATTAAAAAACACTTTAGTTTATGCAGGGATAACATTCCCTGGTTTATGTGTAATGTGCAAGTTGTACTGGAATGTTGATCTTAAGGAATATCAAGAAAATTAATATTTTTGATGTTAAATCAATTGTTATATTAGCCAAATACTTGATAAATGTATGAAAAACAGAATGATAAAATTCCTTAGATTTGCCCAAAGATAAGTTTTGGGGTAATGATGAATACTGGTAATAAAATTCAAATTCTAACATCTCCCACTTTAAAGGTATTACAAAGTTTTGGGAAATTTGAAAAATGGGTGGATAGTGATTCTTTATAATTTTGGTATATTTGGATGCCCCTGTGGATGTATGAAAAACACTAGAATCTTTAGCACTTAAAGCACTTCTGCTTTAGAGAAAAATTGAATATGTTCCTGGTAAATTTTGATAAATTTCAAATAGCTCCTACACCTGTACAATGATAGATGCGATCATGAAAATCTAAGAATATGTAGTTGTGGTATATAATTTCCGAACGGCAATGGCTAATCAGTCGATTTTATTAAAGAAACATTGTTTTATAGCTTAATTAATATATTGACCTTGAGAGGGAGCTATATAACATAAAGTGTTTATTATTTACAATTTCATAACTTTAGATTCAACTTCGAGCGTGACAACAATCAGTGAACATTGTAGGATAGCATATGCTTCCAATATGTTCATTTGAACCAAATTCAATTCCCCATACCAAAACTTTGAACAACATACAAATAAACTGAATGGAAAATAATGAAGCATGGAATGTAAATAATAGGCCAGAAGAGATGCAGAGATAGGGTCAATCTGGCCAAGTAATAAAGCATCTCGTCCGACATTAGCATTTACATTTCAGTATGCTTTTTAAGGCACACATTCTTCTGTGATTTAATTCTCATACAATTTATTAACATTTAGTGGATCAAACAAACATAAAGTGCTATGACAGGCATTGAACTGACAGCAAGCAATATTTCATTTAAAGCTTCAGTTGAGTTCTGGTCATGCGATTGCATAAATTGTGAAAGAAACGGTGTGGACTCGATCAGAAAAAGTTGATCATCTACCAGTACCTTAATTATACATGTAAGTATATTGGTGTGTACTGTAAGGTTCTGGAATCATCAAAATGATAAGAAATTCGGCCCAGTCTTGATGAAAGTAACAAGCACTGTACAGAGAAAGATGTATATGGGACTACACAAAACACATGCGGGGCATATGAATGAGGTCCTCAATTGTTTAAGCTGTTACATGTCACATAAGGCATTTGAACAGCCATGCTTTTCAGGGAACAATTTTTCTCTGATATTCTTGCACACTTGCATTTAATAACAATGAAAATGCTCACAAATTATGTTTCACCTCTCCCAAGAACTCAACCTTCTCTTTAAATACCAGAATTCAAAACGTTAAATCAAAGCAAATCAGCGTGTGAAACTTACCTCAAACGACCTCACTGAGCAGGCAGAGCTCGGGGTGTGATAGGGAGGAGGGGTAGGGGTAGGGGTAGGGGTAGGGGTAGTGGGTGCAGTGGAGGGCAGGGATACAGTAGGGCTTTCAAAAGGGTTCTGCTCACATTAGGCAATGATAAGGGTGATGGGAAAAAGAAATCATGTGTGAAGTGAACACAGCAAGCAAAATAAAAGCAAAGGTTAAACGCATGATTAAAGACATAATTAACAATTAAGTACATGTAAACAGACAATAGTGCTGAGCGATGACAGGCTACAGCATATACAACTGGTGACATAGAAGCTTTACTGATTTTCTACAATATACGAACAAAGAAGTAAAAGCAAATTGCTCTTAGGGGCACAATGGTACTTATGAAATACATTGAAGCCAAAATTTACTTATGATGTTTAGTATGCAATGAGAGAAAGGCAAATAAGTTGGCATTTTAGCTATGATGGTAGGCATAAAGCAACAAGACATACACATATTTTTCTTCAAAAGAGTACTTTCAAACATACATACATGTAATACAATTTTACATTTGTACAAGTGCAAAAATTAAATCACAGCAAAGCACATGAAACCACATAAGTTTTAGTCTCTCAAAGTAAGCTGTTGTTTTTACTTTCAAATAATTATTGTGTCCCTTTTTTTTCTTCTAAATATCAGGTTCTGTTGGGACCAAAATTATGTTTATGGCAATCATTGAATATCAAATGTGACAAATGTGCAAAGAAGACCAAACCAGTTCAAACTACATGTGAAGCTCAAATCAGTGTGATTAGATGGTAATGTAGGCTCTTTGGTGAAGTTTGAACCAGATCAATCCAGTTTAAACTAGTTAATAATTGTTTAATCTAGTGCAGTGAGGTTCTATTTTAAACAACTGGCTCAAAACCAAGATTGAATCAGAACAAAGAGGTTAAAACTATCTCAAACCAGCAAAAGTCTGATGCTATTTCGATTCACTAGCCCAATGCCAAGATTAGTTCAATCCAGTCCAAACTAGTTCAATCCAGCATAATCAGATAGCATAAAAGTAAAGCTGTGCAGCTGTGTATCAGGTTTCATTGCAAAGACTTACTGGACTGTCTGGCAGAGCATCTGATATCAGAGAAGCACCTCCAAATCCAGAAAGGAAGGATTTGTTGTACGAAACTTTCTTTTTCTTTTTCTTCTCAGGTGGAGGTTTCGGTGTCCACTGTATCCACAAAAAAAGAGAAAAATATATGAATCAATCAACTCAACAAATAAAAAGGTACATAGAAGAATAAATAAATAAGTGAATGAAAGAATAAACAAAGAATTAAAAGAAATAAATACAATAAATGAAGAAAAAAAAAAGGTAAAAAATGTTGTCTTCTTTGAGTGAAAAATGCCAAAAAGGTTATTTTTGTCCAAATAAAACATCAATTTGTCCCTGTATAATATGCTTCCTTTTCTTTTATGTTCTAGAATAAAAATATATTTATATAAAAAATCATTACCTTATAAGAATCATTTGAATACCTCCTGATGTGTAAAAGTTGCTTAAGACTTGGTCCAAAGTTGTAAACAACATGTATTTCTATTCATACCTGACATATAAAAGTAAAGTGTACTTTGAGAGCAAACCATTTTCATGTGATTGAGAAATACTATGAAACATTTTAAAAACTTTACCAGGACTACTTTTTTTTGTTAAGGTTTGCTTGTCTCACCTCAAAGGGAACATCGCATAGAATCTTGTCCTCGTTGTGGGTGAGGTACTCCAATCTTTCCCATGTGAACCAGACATCATGACTCACAAGTCTCCACAACAGATCGAAAACCTGAGAGAGAGAAAAAGTAATTATTAAAAAAAACAAAGAGATATTTCATGGTTGAGATCTGCTTCAAAGTTACGTACATACGCCCTTAATCAAACAACCTTGACAAACATATATGTTCTTTTCCTATCTGTACACATGCTCTGTGTTAAACCAGCCTCAGTGTGGTTGAACAAAATGGAGGATGCCAGCGAGCTACTTGATGTTGAAGTTGGGAGTGGAACATCAGAATTTCCAATCTTACATATCCCACTGCTGCCACCAGTGTAACACTTCAAAAAGGCTGCTAGATGTGATCATAAAAGAAAAAGAAAGAAGTGAAAAGAACTAAAGTTACAAGTAGGAAAGTGGAAAAAGTGAGATGAAACGGGTCAGATGATTATTGACTCCTTTGTAAACATACATGTACATGTATGTTGCCACAGGTGTTTCACTTCACAATGGGTGCTATGTGATCATAAAAGGAAAATAATGAGTGAAAAGAACTACAGTTTAATAGGAAACAGTGAGATAAAAATGTGCCAGATGAGTATCGACTTCTTTGTAAAAAGTACAAGATGGAATTTTGACTGCGCGCAGTCGAAAATGATGCCTCCGCCATAGAGCAATTTTTAAAATTCAAGTTGATTGTAGTCCATCTGTCGGTTTTTTAAT
>BEXV01000104.1:64594-79811 GCA_003118195.1 Hemicentrotus pulcherrimus
AAATTGGGGGGGGGGGATGGGGCATTCCAACAGCTCCCACATCTAAAATTTTCTCCCTCTTTCTTTCTCTTATGAAACCTGTGGTTATTGTGTTTGTTTTATTTCAATGGTCCGTATGATATTTTCACACCATTTGTCAGAAATGTGTCTTCCCCATTCGCTTAAAAAATTGCTATGTCAAATGATTTTTATCAAATCTCTTTCCATACAGGTACCAAAATAAGCAAGCAATTCTAGTCAAAAGGTCACATTGAAATGCATTTCACAAGTGCACTCCTGTATTTTCTCGGTGATCTATACATGTAACTTCTACATTAACCATGATCTTTAAATACACTTTCCTAGCAACATCGATCTACCCAGTTCTCTGATTAATCTGAACACACCTTTGCTTTCTGTCACTGCCTATTACGATATCAAGATCTTCGAGGGTGTCCCTGTTGCCCCAAAGTCAGGGAAGTTTATCAGATGTTTTGCAAGAAGGGAATTTCCCTTTTAAATGATTCAAGACTTTCTGAAGCTGTGGTACACTTAAGTTTCTTAGTTTTAGGAAAAGAATTCTGTAGAATCCCTTTCTGCAATCTTTTTGCATGTCCGTCTTAGTGAGCAATCTACTTTGTAAAGACCAGTTTAAACTATAATGTAACCTTTACGTATACCTTTGATGTTGAATTAGGTTCAAACATCTTCAATGTGCACTTAGTTAGGTTTTCATCTTCAATTCACCAAAACTAAACTTTTTTTTACATTCATTCTGCGTATTTGCTATATTCAAAGGTAGATATAGAACACCTTTCTCTGAGCTATTATTCAGAGAAGTTATCAATATTGTTTTATGATTCTTCTTTTTCAAGACCTCTATGAAAATTTGTCTGCTGTTATAGATCCCAATGGCTCTATCTCTTCCTTGTTGAGTCATATATATTTTCACAATGTAGGCTTATAGTGACTACCTTTTATTCCCTCTCTTTTCTCTCCCTCTCCCCCCCCCCTTTGGCACACTCCTGTCAAAGCCACCTAATCGCTTCCATTTCATATTCTAATGACATGACCCCCTTGCTGTATACCCCCTTATCTTACCCTGTCCTTTCCCCCAGGTCTGCAAGTCTACACGCCCACTCCTCCTGGGCCCCAGTATCAATATCCTTCAAAACTTCAACTGAAGCTCAATGATTACTGTTGCTTGTGTCAGTGTTTTTGACTCGGTGTCCTGCTGTCCACTTTTCCGCAGGGGCCCCACATCACAATGCCCCAGAAACGAAAACTGAAACTCAATAGATACTATTGCTTTCTTGGTGCAGATCGAGGGGTCAGTGACGCAAAGACGTAACTCCATTTTGGTCATTTTGAAGAAAAATGGTTTATGTTTCACTGAGCACTTGGGCAAAAAAAAAATTGGCAAAATATGGAGTTGCGTCTTTGTAATCGCTGAATCCTTGATATGTATAGTGCTTTGACCTGATGAGTCTACTTTCCTTTTTCCTGGGCCCCTGATAACAGTGCTCTAGAAACTAAAACTGAAACTCCATTACAGTTGCTCAGTTGGTGGTACAGTATTATCGTTTTGACTTGATATTCAAAATAAGTATGAGCTCATACTGGCCATATATAACTGAAACAATCTTAATAATAATGGTAATTTTTGTAATAGTGTTAAGACATAAACATAATCTTAAGCAATGTTCCCATGGTGCCGTAGTAGTTTTAAAGTTTGTAAAACTTTGAAGTTATATAAACAACAATCCACTAATCAAGGCAAGAGTTCACATGATACCGAAATAACAAGTATTCAGATTTAACTCCAAGCTGGGAAAGCATTCATTTCAACTACAGGCTGGTGTAAACTTGGCAATTGCATCCGCACAGCACATGACTTTGAGTGAGGACCCGACCCCCCTCGTAGTTATTGTGGTTCGTTAAGTTTCATAACCGCAGGTATGTCTACAGGGCCCCTAACTGCAAGAAAACTTTGAAGTTTAAAAGCATGTGTATAGTTTATAGCGAATTGAAACCTCATTAGGGTTGTTTTACACTGGTTTTATATTGTAACCTTGATCACTTCATAGAAATGAGAAACTGATTAATTAGCAGTCAGGAAGTAGAAGAAATGCCCCACGAAAAATAGCAGTATATGCTCCGAAATTCTGTAATTTTGTATTAAAGTCTATGTACAGATACCATTAGCTTGACACATATTATGACTCACTTAAAAACCAACTTTTAATCAACAGTGGACTGAAGTAATGAACAAAACATAAAAGACAGCTCATTTATACATGTACAGTTAGTATAAAGTTGTTTACCATTAAATTTTACAGAATTTATCACGTTTCAATCGTTTGAGACAAAAACTGATTATTTTAGGGCAGCCCGGGGGCAAAAATATAAAGTGAACTGAAGGAGTATCTGCCTGTTTGGGATAAAGGTTGGTCCTTGAAAATTAAGGGGTTTTGATTCCATGGTAAAATCTTGGGCGAGTCTAGTACTTTAAGCACAAAACAATATCATTGGTAAAAGCTTTGAAGGTAAATGCTCAACAAAGAATCTATTCCTTTCAATGTACTCATTCATTGTGTTTTGCAACATGTTAACAGCCCTTGTTATTCACAAACAAAACAAATTATTTTATGTCTCATGAAATTCGACATAGATAACTCAAAGGAAAAAGGAAACATGAAAATTCAAGAGACTGTTTTTTACATATTGGCTTTTGAAGCGATTTTTTTTTAATTATTAGTGTTTCATTCAAGATATCTGATGCCTATTTGTATTAAGAAGTTTCACTAATTAAATTTCAATATGCAAATAGGATTTGAGTGTTGTTTTCTACAGAATGAAGACAGTATTTATTCAGACATTAGGAGTTGCGTACATTAGAATGCCCCTACCCAATCTCATTTTACATATCTGTAACTTTGATCGCTGCTTAATGTAGCTTCAATTTTGTATCTTTATTACTGACCTGTATGTAATTAATGTATCCAATTTACCGTGAACTAATTCATGAATCAGATGTAAACTGTGATCAATTAGCGCAAAATCATATAAATCAATTTGCCGGAAAGTATATTAATTTCCCTAAATGCTCCCTAGTTACACAATTCTGACTGACTGATGGATTAGGTGCTGTCAAGCGGTGAGACAAGTGTTTCAATAGAAACATCTCATTTTTATGAAATTTTTAGAAAAAAGCAGAGACATGATTTATTTCCACCATGGGGCTGAATTCATTTCCCTTTGAAACCTCTTCCTCAGTTTTTGTTCACTATAAAGCCACATCCCCTCTAATAAACCATAGCAGAACTGATTTATGGCATCAGTGTCTATCAGCTCCTGATTCAGGTGACTCAAAATTTGCAAAATATGATTTGCATTAGGGGGGAAATGGGAAAATCCTTTGATTCGCTGTAAACTGAATGTGGTTTTTTAATGTGCATGTTCTGTTTATTACAACTTAGGACAATTTTAATGTAAATTTGATTTCCTTTCTAATAGATATTTTTGATTAGACAATTGATTACGGTAAAGGTAAAGACCAGTAATGGTCATGCGATTGCATTGTGAAAGAAACATTGTGGAATCGATCAGAAAAGGTTGATCATCTAGCATCTAGCATCTGCAAGGTTCTGGAATCATCAAAATAATAAGAAATTTGGCCCATTCTTTGTAAAGTTACAAGCACTATACACAGAAAGATGTATATGGGACTACCCTTATCTCTCATAGACCATAAGAGAAACAAATTTACCAAATATATGAATTAGTAGGCGGTTTCCCGGCAAATTTTTTATCATCATGTATTAGTCAAAACATATTCTTTCACATGATTGGTAATGAGAGCTTCAATTTCATTTTTTGAAATTGGGGCGTTTCCAATACTGGTCTTTACCTTTAAGCTTATTCCAAATTGTTCAAGCAAATGGAACTTGAAAGTAAGTCGAAAGGTCAGTGTCCTAAAATGCTGAGTCTTTTTTTTTTCTTATTCAAATGTTTTACTTTTTTGTCCAAAAATCTTGGAAATATTCAAAAGTGTTGGGTCATTATACTCCCATATACTTCTTTTTGTTTGTTATCAGAGCCTGTGAAACAACCAACTACCAGTACTCATCTATTTTGTTTAGCATTCATTGTAGCTATGTCCAGGAAGCCTCTGGCAAGCTTTCAGGCCATTAAGAGCATCTTTTTCTCAATGGGGATCATATATAAACGTTAACATATCTTTATTTATTTGTTTATTTAAAAAATAAAAAATCTGTTTTATAATCATTGATTTTAATAATATAGAGCATCTCCCATCAGTCACTTCGGGCATACTTTGATTAATGTATTTTTTTGGAGAGAAGTTTTAAAGCTGAAGCAAATTCCAATCACTAAGGATATCTCGCTCTGGCCCCTGGGATATTCGCTTCCTTTCTAATGAGATAGAAGAACTCTATCATGTCATAATAGGCCTGACTTTATCAGCTCGAGTTTGCCAAATAACCTGTTATTTTAACTATCCTAATCACAAATTAAACAGTTAATTTGCGTCTTCATCAGCCCGCAGTTGCATGCAATTATCGAGATATTTGGTTGAGCAAATATTGGTCTTGTTTCCAAATATCTCCCTATTTGGGAAATAGCAGGGTTTAGGCTAATTTGCCATCCATGCTAGTTTGTGATGAGCATATAGTCTGGTGAAAACGCAATTTCAATCTTTTGGTAAATATACTGAGTCTGAAAATAGCGAGTTATTTGGCAAACTCGGGCTGATGAAAACAGGCCTAATGCCTCTGACAAGAGGCTTTAGGTGGATAAACCAAGGGGCTTGGAAGTTAGAACTCTTACTATGTCTTGTTCTAATCCAATGAGACTGCTCACCTAATTAAGCCTAGATTGGTGATAGAAAGCGGGTTCACTGTCAGTTCTACAAGCTCAATCAATTATGGGAGCTCTAGTATGGTTCAATTTGTCATGTATTTTGCTCCAGAACAAAGTCTTACAAATCCCACAAAAGAAAGAAGAAAGGAGAAAATGGAGGGGTAAAATGTATATTTGTATCATACATGTAAGGGAATAGGACATACCTGACTGATAGAATACAGACTCCAACCCCAGAAGACAGACAAGCATAATGCCAGTATAAAGATTTTTAAAAAATCATCAGTTGCTCACTTTTATACACTTTACTGTAATTAAATTTATATGAATAAATCTCTATTCATTCTTTTTTGAATCCTGAGTAAACTGCAGTAACAAAGATCAATAAAAAAGGTATTTCATAGCCTGTGTAAGAACTACTGTACATGTGTTAGAAGTAGAGTAGTACTGAATAACTTGTATAACTTTTACAAACTTCCTGAAGAAAAGTACTTAAGATTTTAAAAGGAAAGCCTCCAAAACAAGTCATTAAACAGACTTAAATCAGAAGCCTGACATCTAAAACAAGCCATCCTGTAGTTTTATACATGTGAAATAAGGCTTTCAAATTAAAAACAATCCATTGGATACAAAGACCTCATGCAGTCAAGCAGATATCTACACAAGATCTGAACTAATTTTTAGGAAAAGCTGTGATCTGATTTTGTCTCAACTGAAAAATTAAATAGGAGATATTAAGGATGCAAAAAACATTGGAAGCATTTTACTAATTCTCTAATCTAATGTATGAAATGCTTATCACTTTTATGCGAACCTGAAATCTACAGGAGATCTGAACAAATTATGTCACATGAGAGGAACACAATTTTTGGAAAACTACCCCCAAAATGCAAATAAAAAAAAAATAAAAAAATAGATCAATCAGGAAATCTTTAAAGTGCAGAGTACTGGTCAATCTAATTTGGAAGTTGGAAGCATTTACCTAATGTTATCATCTGAATAAATGCCCGTATTAACATCATGTTCAAGCACATAGTTTGAGGAGCCGTCATAAGCGTCAAATTTCAAAAAAATTTCTCACGTAACTCCCAAATCAAGGAAAATATCAAGCTTCCTGGATAAGCTCAGTGAGTTTATCCCCCTCTCTTACCCCTTCTGAGGTTCTTTCAGAATTTTTTCGTGCAAATCATGCAAGCATGCCTCGTAATTTC
This sequence comes from Hemicentrotus pulcherrimus, assembly GCA_003118195.1. Lineage (NCBI taxonomy): Eukaryota > Metazoa > Echinodermata > Echinoidea > Camarodonta > Strongylocentrotidae > Hemicentrotus > Hemicentrotus pulcherrimus. Next base: position 70,666 of record BEXV01000104.1, read on the forward strand.
CTGATCCTGGTTGCTCATGAGAGCATCAAGTTACCATGGCAACAGCCAAGTGAAGTCCTAGCTGACATGATTCAGAGCGTATCTGGTGAAGTAAACAAGTGGATTGGTGAGGGAATATTTGTTTGTGTTGGCAGTTTCATTTTGGTTTGGCATTTCTCGGTTTGGGGGAAATTTTTGTGGGCTTGATGCAAAGATGAGAGATGCAGTAAGTTTAGTGTTGATAAACTGATACTTAAACTTTTAAGTTGTAAAAGCCACATGACTGATAGTGGAGAATTTTTTTTTACAATTTAGAGATGTGTGCTTGCAGAATCCAATTGAACATAGCAAAAATTAGTACGAGAAATACTTTCGGAATAAACTTAGAAATAATTATGCAAATTCAAAGTGTTTGACTATGATTGACTATGCTTGACTATGATTGAGTGTTATTAAGTTTGTATGCCGTGTATATTTGTTTACACAATGTATTTAATTGTATTTGTATGTGTTTGTACTTCAAAACCTGAAGAAGGCCTCACAAGCCGAAAGCTCGTAATAAACTTGTAAAGTACAGCTACAGCTCACGTTCCTAGACCATTTTCTTCACGCCTATATATATATATATATAATACCATTAATACAGACTGACCAATTTTTGGTCTCTTGTCATAGCCATTGCTTAATTTTCTTGTTCATTATTAGTGTGATTGTATCATTGTTTTAAGTGTGTTCATTTTCTATTAAGGTATATAAGTTAACAAGTAGACTCATTTCTGTTAACATTACATATGACAAAGCAATTAATTTTGCCTGAGAAAATCAGTGACATAATTTGCTAAATTTAAAGTTTTAGTGTGACCGGAAAAACAGAAAAATCCATGTGATAGACCCAACTGATAATATCAAAACAAAAGCTTGGTAAAATTACCCATTTTCTTGGGATAAGGATATCAGTCTAATTTACGTACGTTTCAAGGATCAATTATCAAGGTCATTAAGTCTAACCACATCCACAATAGAACTACGATCAATTTGGATTGTGATCTCCTGCACATTCTGAATGGACCTTGCTGTGGTGGCAATAACCTGATGCCCTCTGTGTAACACCTGTCATTTTGATGGTGTAGGTTCACATCCCCCTCCCCCTGCTGCCACCAGTGTAACACTCTAGAAACAAACACTGAAACACCCTACATTCATCAATCAAATAACCTGATGCCCTCTGTGTAACACCGGTCATTTTGATGGTGTAGGTTCCCATCCCGCCTCTGCCACCAGTGTAACACTGTAAAAATAAACATTAAAGCACCCCACCATCAATCAAATAACCTGTTGCACTCTGTGTTACACCAGTCATTTTGACAGTGTAGGTTTGCATCCCACCACTGTCACCAGTGTAACACTCCAGAAACAAACACTGAAGCACCCCATAATCAATCAAATAACCTGTTGCCTTCTCTGCAACACAAGTCATTTTGATGGTGTAGCTTTGCATCCCACCGCTGCAACCACTGCAACACTACAGAAACAAACACTGAAGCACCCCACAATCAATCAAATAACCTATTGCCCTCTGTGTAACACCAGTAATTTTGAAGGTGTTGCTTTGCATCCCACCGCTGCCACCAGTGTAACATGCTAGAAATAAACACTGAAGCACCCTGCAATCAATCAAATCACATATTGCCCTCTGTGTAACACCAGTCATTTTGATGCAGGAGGTTTGCATCCCAACGCTGCCACAAGTATAAAATTCTAAAAATAAACACTGAAGCACCCCACAATCAATCTAACAAGAATCAAACTTTTTTTAAATAAAAAAAGCGAGCGAAAGCAGAACTGAAATTCTTTGAGTTGACATCTTTATTTTGAGTAGTTCTGTTTCCTACATGTATTTTTAGGTTCTTTGTTGGTTTGATTTGGTGTGCTCCTTAGCTGTTTTTAATTTGCCCGAGTTTGATTATTAATATTTGGTTGATTGCGGGGTGCTTCAGTGCTTCCCTTTAGAGGGTAACACTTAGCTATAGACAGTTTAAATAAAGCAAAAGTTGATATTGTATTCTATTTTGGAAAACTAAAAGCTTTGACTTTTTGTTTATAAAATCTTCATTATCTTGTCAAACTGGATTTTTTTTCTTTGTCAGAGCCCAAATTGGTGTGAATCCATTAACCCATAAAGTACATTCTTATCTTAGGACAACACATTTGTTTCCCATCCACGTACTTGTAGGCCTGGCCTGAGTTAAAGTGTCCCCACCTGGTACTCAATTGGGTGAGGTACTTGAAAGTAATGATTTAACTCTGGAAAATCAATCTACATTCTGTTCATGTCACCATGGAGCATTCCCGATTTAATGCATGGAGGCTGTAACAAGCATGTTGAAAAGTCCTCCCCTAACTTTGCCAGATTTTGGCTCAATAGTCTAGTCAGGAAGTCCCACTAACTGGTCTCTGTAGTGTAAGTACGAAATTGAGTTCCTGTCTAAATTTCAACATCGCAGTGACAAAGTTAGTCACTACAGTGGTTTCGAAGAATCTTGATAGTTACCCATTAGCAACATAATTGGCGTAATGCAATTATATTGTTTTGATTTTTCCTCTGTGTAATTGGTGAATCATGAATTATTATGTAAAAAGTGGTTCTAAGTATGGCAGCGCCTCTACAACACCCAGGATTGGATTGGATTAGATTGGATTTATTTAAGATGAGAATGATCAATTTATCGGAATGGGAAGTGCAATGTATTGCAATTTAGTATTTTGACAAATATATATTATTTTAGGACATATTTGTCATGTTGGGATCCTGGGCAAAGTACAGCTCCACAATTGTCATAGGGGTCATTTTAAGAATACCCCAAACAGCAAAGGGATTTGAACTGTGAATTATCACATTATAGGGCTCATCTAATCAGAAATAAATTGTTGTAGCAGCAATGACTACATGCATGTAGTCGTTTCTTGAAAAACAGAATTTAATTGTAGGAGAAATATTATAGGAAAATTTCCTTTCTCAATTTCTAAAATAATTATACGCCATACAAGTAATCAGAGCATTTTTTTTTTTTTTATAGTAAAAACAACACAAATAATCATCAACAGCCAAGAAGTTGAATGCATCTAAAATACGAGAAATATGCAGTTCATCATCCTTTATTTAATATGAGTATGGGTTACTGACCTACAGAATTGATGACAGAATGAGATAAGGTAGTAAATACCCTTGTTCCAACGGAGCTCCTGTTCCTTCCCGTGTAACCAAACAACTTCCTGTATTTGGGTCATTGCAAAAAACATCTGAAATGTTGATGCTCATTGTGCAGTGGCATTGATGTGTACTAATTTAAATTCCGTGATTTTGCAAGTATTACCGTCTTTTCCCTTTGACATTTTACTTGTTATTTGCTAAGAATACAACATTTTGATTACACAATGAAAATTGTAGAATCTAGATAATTCTCTTAAAACATTGAGTTTTTAAAACCAGGACAGTAACACTTTGTCATATGAAAAGAGATTGTATTTAACAAATCAATAGGCCAGATTATTAGTCTTTCTCGATACCCTCTTTCAATCACAATACCCCTTCTTTTTTTTCATTCAATCTCCTCATTCAATGATCTTAAGGCCTTTCTCACATGATCAGCAAGTGAACATGGAGATTTTAGGACCTCTCTTTAAACAGGAAGGATATCGATCTGAGAATACATTCGTCTTCATGCCATGAGGGGGCACCCCCTTTTTACCTGCATGTTTCCTCAAGATAGACAGCAGGGAGAAGGGGGTTTCTCTTTATCTTTGGATGGCCATCTTTCTTTGCCATTTGTCCCTAGATCCTTTGTCCATTTTTTTTTCACCTCCATTTTTTTTTCTTTTCAACCATGTAGAAACATCTAGCTATCATACAGATTCTGTCTTTTTTTAAAATTTATTTATCCGGAATGTATATGGACCTCTTCAAGTTCCTTCATTTGCCACACCTATCAAATGATTCTTTCTTAAGGTGTGGTATGTGAAAAAATGAATCACAAACAAATATTAAGAAGTAGTTGTAATTCTTTGAAATGTTTATTGTAATTCACCATGCAATGATTGAGTATACAACCAGAATCTTCTGCGTGCATGACATGTGTTTGATAATTTCACAAACGATTCAGATTCCCAACAGTTTAATGCTGCAAAATGATTGAATCACAGCAGACACAATTAACACTGCGTGTTTGCACTTCATGACGGCTTTACCCATACTGTAGCACAAGATTTAAGCCATGAAAATGCCATTTGTTTACTAAACGAAGCAAATATTAATGCCTTGAAAGTATCTGGATTTACATAATTATGAGAAATGAAAAAGAAACGCGACATGAAAAAACTTGTGAAATACGTTCATGGGATTACATGGGACAGGGAGGTGACAGGGCTCCCTGCATTGGATGATGAACCATGCCATGCAAATCAACTTTGCTGTAAAACATGTGAGCATCACTGATTCAAAGTTTGTACTACAAACTCTCTTCATATTGCCACCTACATGTGTTGCTCATCTAGGTCACACCTCATCTTTCAACATCAGGAAACGTCTTAAAATGATCTCAGCATCTCCTTTTTCCCAGACAGCCGGACGCAGGATAGCTTGAACAAAATTATTCCTTCTCCCTTGACCAATGGCCATAAAATTCTTTCACCAAATAAGCTATATTCCTGAAAGTAAACCACTAATGACATAAAATCTTGCATGAGGCTTGCATGACATAGCATGAATTTAGCAGGCCTATTTGATTTTTTTTCCTACCAAATAAAGGAAACACTAAAATTTTATACAAAAAGGACCTACTTAACTCATGATTTGAATTTGCTTGTCTGATTAAATTAACTCAAACATTTTCTTTTTCCTTGATTTAGGGGCTGTGAACCAAATTGTTTTTTGTTGGTCTTCGAAAAATTGAAATAACAAAAGAAGTCTGTTTCTCTGATTACATACTAACTGTCCATGCATTTTGCTGGAAAATGTTAAGTTTGGTTTTGAAAGATATTTTTTGCTGTAGGACAAATGAAGCATGTATTCCACAAGACCCATTGTTTTAAAACCTTGTATACTCTTCTTACATATGTTGGCCTTCATTTCAGATAACATTATCATAATTTCATGTCAATCAGACATTGTCTTCCATATCTCTATTTTATCTTGAGGAACAATCATTTCCCCCACTTTTATTGTATAAAGTACCCCAAAGTTGGCGAACAACACTTTTTGTCTCACGGTTGTTTCTCATGTTTCCAAATATATCTTATCCATTGTCTTTATATTCATGGTGAGCTTAAATCTGTTCTACTTAACTGTGCCTCTATATGATCTGATTTTTGATACAATTGCCAATCATTTTTTTTTTTTAGGGAAATTAAAGTCTTTTTACACCAGTGATCTAAGAAGAAGATTTTTGTAATTGAGTTTTGGATTTTATAGGAACAATTTTGATATTGTTTGATTAATAAAAGAAAAATGTTGGATATGGGATTAGGGAAAACACACAAAACATGGGATAATTTAATCTTAACAAATCTGAAGAGAGGGGAAAATAAAGTATTAGTAGAGAGAGAGAAAGAAAGAGAAAGAGAGAGAGAGAGAGAGAGAGAAAGAGGGCAGGTAGAGAAGGAGAGACATGAAGCAAAGATTGTGAGAGATATAGGGAAACCTGGGGAAAGATCTAGTGAGACATGAAATCTCATGCATATATATGTAATGCAAATATTATTTCCCAATAAACCACACTTGTTACCAAACATTAGCAACATTGAAATGTAGTAAAGTGTATGATGAGGCAATGGAGCCATTACTTTATGTATATTGTGCTGTTAAAAGAATTCAGTTTCTCAGTTTCTTTATAACCATACTAACATGCAACCACGAAGAGGGGGGAAAGGGTTCATCCCAACACATGCTTCAAATTTGGCTGTCTCAAAGAACTGACAATTTCTGATTTCCCCTCTGTCCGGTAAGCATGTGGAGGTCTGAGGCTGTGTTCTGGGTCTGTTGCCGCAACAGTCTGAGAACTGTGGTGTGCAATTGTTAGCTTTGTCATCAAACCACAATTACGTTCTGGATTTGTTTTCTGAAAAAAATCTAATGTAATGTTAAGCACATGGTGTTTTATCCATGTGCTAGCAATCTTTATTTCCACCATTGTATTATTAAAGATGATATTTGAACTTTGTTAGAAAATATCCTCTCTGTGGGCCTTGTATTTATTTATTATCAATTAATTCATCCATTCTTTCATTTTTTTCATTCTCTCTTGTACATTATTTGTACATTGTAAATAACATCTTTCTACATGTATGTTTGACTTCATATTTAGAAGACATACAGTAGCATATGAAACAACAAATGAAAAAAAAAATAGATCATACATGTACATAGTTATGTTTCAGTTTCATAAATTTATTCAAGTTTCATTCTTGCCTATAAATTTACCTTTTATTAAAATTGCAGTTTGATCAAAAACATGCATATAGTACTGATTTGTGGAAAAGCTCATTACTTTCAAATTACACAATGGAATATATATATTAAACACACAGACATACTTTCATATATACATAATCAACATATATGACGATTCAGATATTTCTTTAAAAATAGCTCAATGAACCATTGTCCCTTCTCCTACAATTGTCAAATTGATGACCCAATTGATTACATGAGGTTACCTGACAAAGCAACAACTAGGAAGAAAGTAATCTATTCTTATTTAACTACAAATAAAATGTCTCTAGGATTGATAAGTCTTGGGGAACATGCAGATTTGGGTCTTAATGTACAAGGAATGCCTTGAATAATAATAATTCAACAATTATTGCTATGAAATTTGTTTACCAATTTTCAAATATCAACTGCTCTCTTTTTAGACTTGACTTTTAAAGACCTAATTTTCAGCATTTAAGACAAATAATATCAATACTTGAACAGGTACATCATAACTAATATTGGAATTGTTACCAATCAAAAAGATTTGATTTTGAAGTTGATTGTTATGACATATTTTTTGCAAGATAAACAAAATAAGTTTTCTGGATAGATGTGAATATCATTTAAGAATGGATTTGGTTTAAAAATATGAAATGAGATTCATTTGAGAACTAGATATGTGTACACAAAACTGTGACAAGTTACTAGTGACCATTTAGTTGAAATACAATTGGCATGAACACTACCAAAACATGATTACTGGGAAAGAATAAGAGTCAGAATTAAACATGGAGTTGTTAATCGGTTGTGTACGATTATACATGTACACTGCAATTATACATATTATGAACCTAGCTTTCTTAGAAAGTGTTGAATGGAATTCCAAGCTTTGTTTGCAAACTCTTTAAAATATGACACATCTAATCTTGAGTTTCCCTTTGTGGTTTCTTCAAGAAGCACATGTATTAACCCTTTGCTTACGGGAACCTGGTGGTTCCTGTGTTAAGCCTATGGGACCTATTAAATTCAGTATTGAACGGGTGTTAAGCCTATGGGACCTATTCAATTCAGTATTGAATTAAAAGTGAAATTGAAGATGTCGTTGAGTCATAATCATAAGCTATGTACATGTAACCAATGCCATGTTGATTCTTGCCAATGCAAATTTCAGGTGAATAGAAACCACTAAACCTTCCGAAAGTGCATTGTCCAGCAGTTTTGATAACGAATAAAGAGAGGTCAATATTCTACAGTGTTTTGTCAATTTATCTGATCTCGAACAATGATTACAAATAACAATGCTTTGAAAGTTGAGAAAAATTTCAAAATTTCAAAGCTTTATATCTTTAAAATCCATATTGGATAAAAAAAATATCTCACTGTAATTGATTTAAATTATGAGTTGGATAAAGTGAATAGTTTGATGATACCTTCTACTCTATGTGTTTTGAGTCTCAATTTGATTAACCTTTTATCTGCTTTCGTCAACTAATATGACAAACAATGGACCACCACATTAACATTTTGATGCATGTAGTACATGTACGATGAGTACGGTATGTCAAATATACTAAAATGTGCCAGTCTTTGATTCAATCTACACCAGATAGAGAGTTATTAATTTCCATGGTTTATTCTTCTCAGTATTTTAATGATTTTTTGTTCTGTTTGGAGCCAGAAGGGCATTAACTCATATACATACAAAACTGTATATATCATTACAGATTAAACTCTCTTCTGGATTTAAGAAGACCATTTCTACAGTCGAACACTCTACACCCTTTAAATATAAAGATTGTGTCCAGTGATTCACAGGATGTTGCACGTGATCACAGTTCTAAAAAAAGAGTTTCCAGCTGTCTTAACATCATGAAATAAAATGAAGTAATGTGACCATGAGAGGAACTAGAAAATATATTTTAATTTAGCAGTCGACTCCCAAATATTGCAGCAAGTTCCCCCTCTCAATTTAAGGTCCTTACACATCATACCACACCCCTAGGAATGCCCCTGAAATAACCTTTCTTTAACAAAAAAAAAGTTTATTCTGATTAGCAGAAATCCATGGTAGATAATTCATGGTAGATTTCTTTGAAATACTGAAAAGAAACATATGATGCCTATCTGAATGAAAATACATTGCTTTAGAAGTACCGAAAGACAGACAAAAGTCTCAATTTAAACTTTTATTGGGCCATGATACAATAAAACTGAATTGATGCATTTGTTCAGAAAGAAACAAATGATAATCAGATCCATTAATGTGAAAATCTGTTCCTAATTACCCTTGGCTGTATGTTTGAGAGACTAGATGAAATAAGACCTGATTAAGTCAATTGCTCTGATTTCAAGCTGATTTGGATCTTTTGCCAATTACCAATTTCCTGTTTGTACGATATCCCGGCTCTTGTGCTCATCGCATACATGTAGGTCTCTAAAGCACATGTATCATCGTGTATGATCTTTTACATGTTTGTGATCACTTGCTTGCATGCACAAATTGTCAGTTTTTATGTAAGGTCTGATTTATGTCTACTACATGTATAGACCACACATACAGTACACATACTGCATGGATCACATTTTGTTCTATCATTGTTATACTGATTTTAGACTTGGTATAAGCTATGCTGAATAGTTTTTAAATGCCAAAATTCATATTTTTTAAATGCCAAAATTCATATTCCCCCCCCCCCCC
>BEXV01000104.1:79824-89836 GCA_003118195.1 Hemicentrotus pulcherrimus
AAAAAAAAAAAAACAACTTTGTCATTTTGGTTTCCTCTTCTTTCTCTGATCGTACATTCAGAGTATTAAATCAAATGAAATATTTGTCCTGTAAAAGTGTAAGGTAGCATTAAATTTTCTTTCAGATCACTGATTCTACGTTGAAATAAATGTGGATGGAATTAATTTTGTTTCACATTCCGATCTGTGTATTTACAAGAAATATGATTGCAAATGCTTAATTATTTGTATTTAGAGTAGAATACAATTTGAATATACTCTGTTAGGGGGGCTCAAGTCCTAGATGGAATATTTCTTTTACCTAAGGAATACATTGGTTGTGACATCCACAAACTGATAAATATAAGTTATACATTCATTCCTACATTATGATTTTTTGTTTTTTAACCATTTATTTTACCTCATAGCAGTAACAGAAGATCACTTCTCCAAACTTTTTTTTATCCATATTTCATAATCATCCTTGTTTGATAATCCTCCCTGTAATAATACATGTGTTTCATAATAGAGATAAACTTGACAATTAAATCATATTTTGATCGAAGCAATCATTAAAATAATGAAGAAATCTTATATTATGTTAAATAAATATGAATTTAACAATAGCATTAAAGGAGTGGAAACATGCATTGTTCTTTACCATTGACTATCCTTGCTTTTAACATGTAGTTCAACATGTGCTTTCTCAGCAGTTAAAGAAGAGTTACACCTTTCCCTCATGCTATATTTTCATAGATATGAGAATCGTCCTGCTTATGCTTTTGCTTTTGCTTTAACTTGGTGTAGACCGAGTCCTTGCTCTGTATTTCAGTCTTATCCAAGCCCTGGTAGTCGTGACTCGTCGACGCTTTCTTGCCTTCCTTTCGCGGCAGAGTCGGAGCGCGATCCTCAAGAGATACGATAATGGGCATTTCATCATCCAGCAGCGGGGCACTTGTCCGGATCGCTTGGTAGTATTGGTGGTTGGGGTCTACGCTCTTCAGGAGTGTGCTTTCGGTGGTGCAGGTGCTGTAGGCGCTTCCCCTGCCGCTGTCGGCGCAAGTTTCCGTATCTTGGTACATGCACTCATACTCATCCGTATCCTCGCTTGGAAGAGACCGTAGTGGAGGTTTGTTCATATTGATGTAATCATTCTTGATGCCAGTGTTTGTGATGCCAGTGGAGACGGTGTATGGGGATATGTCTTCAGTACTGCACAGTTTCTGACTACCACTAAGTTTTGTGACACCTGTATTCAGGTAGGGGAAATCATCGCTCAAGCTACACTGTTTTGATTTCTGGTAAGGTGTTTCGGCATACTGGTAGATATTCCCAGCGTCGTCGTCTGTATCGTATGGGATGAGCTCTGGGTGCACAGGTGGTCTGTTGTCTATGTCTGTAGGAGGAGGATGTCTTTGGAATCCTCTGTTGGTCTTTTTTGCTTTTCCTTTCATGAACCACAATAGGACATTTACAAGGATCACAAGTGAGAAGGCCCCTGCGACCAGAGCTGTGATGAGTGTGGTGTTGTAGTGATTCCCAGATTTATTATTGAACATAGTGTCAGTGTGGTCATTCTGGATGATCATCATGGCGTCAGCTGTCCCGTTGCCCAGGATCGATGTCACCAGGCATTGAATGTGTTCACTGCCATCTATCTGTGTCACGTTTCTTACGTGCAGCTCCCCTGCATGACTGTCCACCAGGAACCAATCGTGAACATCACGGGGGTCAATCTTCGTTCCATGATAATACCATGTCCGTTTGAAACCAATGCCTGGTATGCTCATGTTGACGGAACATGTGAACGTTGCGTAGCTGTCCTCTGGTATATCCTTGATGTGATATAAAGAATTAATCACCACCCCCATTGTAGCTTGGATGGTGCAAGATTGGTCCAAACTCACGTTATTGTACATAACCTCGCAGACATACTCATGGGTGTCATTCTGAATGACCTTACTACCATTCATTATGTATTTAGCCATCATCATCCCGTTAGTCACGTTGGTCTTTGTCTCCAGAATCTGGTAGCCATTTCTCCATCTCAAAAACATACCCTCCTTCATTGTCAACTCCGACCGACAGACAAAGGCCAGTGACTTGTCCCCAACCTCGGTCGTTGTAATTTTCTTGCTGCAGATCGGATACTCAGGCTTTGGGCGTCGCACAACAATTACTTCAGACATCACTTGTTCATAATGGTAGTACCCCTCGTACCAAATAAAAATACAGGCGTAGTTCCCAGCTTCTTTGGCGCTGATATCATTGATGTACAACGTATAAGTACACTGAATGGAGTCGTTAAGATAATACTGGTCAAGGGAAGCAGTGTATTGAGGCTTTCGGGGTGCGGTATTGTTCATCACCATCACGTTGTTGCCATGGTACCAGAAGAGATAGCTTCCATCGCAGCTTAGTCGATGGTTGATGTTGTAATGGCACTGGAGCTGGACAGTCTCTGAAGGTTGGGCCAATACCTTGGCTGGAGAAGTACTCAAGATTCCAGCTTGAGTGACTGTAATCAGCACACTTATGACAAGACAAAGGGCACCAAAAGATTCCTTGCCACTCATTTTGAAAAAGTTTTGCGATTCACAAGACAGGAAATTTGCGAAATGTCACAATGAAGTAGACTTTTTATTGAAAGGAAGATAACAATGTTTCACATTATCTCTGGGTAATTTCAGTTCAGTCATAAACAGATCACAGTTGAAAGTTCAAAATATAAAGTAATATCCAAATTATTGAAGTTAATGTAACTTGTCTGCAGAATGGTAACCAAGGCTCAACATTACAGTTCTTGATTCAATGTTCAGTCATTTACCTGAGGCGTTATCAGACAGCATGTGAATCAGATGTGTCCAGATCAAACGCACGCGAGACATCTGCACGCATTGATAGTTGCCCTTCCCAAGTTCCTTATCTGGAACGTTATCGATGAACAGGCAGTGTGTTTAAGTCATCGACCTTCCACAAATGGAAGTGAACGCATCGATAAAATAGGGATCCTTGTTTGTCGGCAGATAGATAGAGAATGAAGCGAAGGGGTTGTTGTGCTTCGATTTTATACCCCTAATCACCTGTTGACTATGGCCTTCCTGTGCGTAGCGAGACAATGACAACGCAACCAAAAATTCTGGTCGGTGACTGGACTGAGTCAGGAAATTTGAGTGTGTTGCCCTGTTTGTCTCGGTCTCACTCTTGTGACTGCAGTGTGGGGTATTGGCAGGAAGTCAGTTGAAGGATTCGGCAAATGTGAACCCACACTCGAGACTGCTGTGCTGCAACTCGTAATGAATGGCTAAGCAGTCGTGGGTGACACACTTGTTTGTTCAACTCTGATGTATTCCCCCTCACGTTCTTCTCGCTCAATAGAGTGCCCTCTCTGTCTATATGTGGAGAAGCTATTTACCTTTAATAGAACACTTGTATTGAAACAAGTTGTCATTTGAAAAGTTTTGCAAGCAGTGATTTAACTTCTGGAAATATAATTGGTAATGACAGTTTACAAGATTATATAAGGAAAAAATTAGAAATGAAAATAAAAGGGGGAAACATTGAATAAGAAGTGAATGAGATAAATGTGCATTGCATATTATACAGTATAATGTTTTTTGCAATTCACCTTGATGGGAAAAAGGGAAACAGTTCAGCCCCTTATAAAAAAGAACCATCAATGGTAACCATGGTTTTCTAGTACCACTTGCTAAAAAATACCAGTACTGGAGATAAAGGTGAAAGAAAGGAGATCAAGAGGGACTTTACAAAGTAGATCATGGATAAATCAGGAAACTTGAGAAGGACATCTTCGGTTCCTTTAATTCTTTTACCAGATTGGAATAATGACATTTAATGACTCCATCATGGTATGTACTGTCATGTTTTTTTCAAAAAGAAATAGCAAATAGATCTATACATTTATATTAAAGGTGCTTTAAAAAGATGTATTTAGTCACAAGACAAATTGGCTTCTGAAAATTGGATAAAGTTTAGATCGCATCTTGTTCAAATCACACACCATAAAGTATGTGAATTTGTTCAATCATTTATGGAATAAAAAATGTAAACCTTTCACTTCAGAACAAGTAACTACAATTCTTTTACAAAGCAAACAACAAAAATTCATTTTGTGAATAGATGAATTATGTTTAGTAATGAGGCAAAGAGATTGACACGGTCTTGCTTGAAAATGAGTGGACTAGGTTAAATCAGAATTAACTTTGTCCTACATTTATAATCTTTGTCATTTCAATTAACTTCATGACCATGATCAAAATAGAGAGTGGCCTATAAATATACTTCCTGAGCTTCAAAGTAAAGTAATTTACATCATTACATGTAGATTTTCCAGGATATATCCCAATAACCAGTTTAATGTCAATATTTTTGTAAACCTGGATACTTTCGTTTTCAGACGTCACTTTTCGGGAAGTGACGGCTCGATCATATTCTTTTATCCATATTTTATATTAACTACTCATTAGAAAAAAAGAAAGTGAAGTTTTCCTCAGTGACTTTGCAAATTTTAAGGTGTGCTGCTGCTGTTATTGTCTTGGTTTAATTGGTTGCTGCCGACACAGACCTGTTGGCACCTGGTGAAATTACCCCATTCACATTGAGAATTCAAGATGCACTGCGGAAGATGTAGGACCCATTGAAACTGTTTCAGTTGATGCTGACACACATGTACTAAGCCATTCCTTTGGTACATGATAGAATTACCCCATTTACATAGAAAATTTAAGGTGTTCTGATGTTTGCTGGGGTTGTAGGAGATGTGGAATCAAATGAATGTCTCGGTTGCAGAATTAGGCTTTTTTGCACCTGAAGGAATTACCACATTCACATTGTGAATTTAGATACATGTGCTGCTTTTTAGATTGTGGTTGTAGCTAGGAGTTTAATCAAGTCAGTGTTTTAGTTAATAATGACATAAGCTGTTTGGAACCTGATTGACCCTATTCACATTTAAAGCTTAAGATGTTGTGCTTTGTATGGCTAAACATTAAATCCGTGTCTCTGTTCAAGGTACAAAACTTAGGCGACTTGATGTGCAATATGAGCTTTGCCCCAGTCATATTGAAAATTTGGAGTCAAAATATTGGCGTCAGTTTTCCTAGACAATATCAGCTTTAAAAGACAGTGAAGGTCTTTATGCGAGATGTTTGTGGTAATAGTGGTTTAGCTTCTTGGCTTCCATAAGGAAGGTTGAGGGTGTGAATCCCAGGCCAACACTTTTGATCAATCGGCAAGACATAGAAATTAGAATGACCGTCCCAACCCACGTGTATAAAATGGGTACCTCAGCAAGAAATTCCTGAATGCTACAACACAGTGTAAAAGCAGCAGCCGGCTTTTACGACCTATGAAACTTGATTAGTACAAATTTCAATGACAATCCATATTTTCGAAAATGATGTCGCTAGTGACATTCGTTTGTCTCGCAATGTATGGTCAACAAGACATTTAATTAGAGATCACGACGTTTTGTGCGCCGCTGCAACACTTTGTCAGGTGATGAAATATATCGTAAGCAAACGGCGCATGAAACTTTGTGATCTCTACATTGCGAGACAAACAAATGTCACTAGCAATATTGATATTCGATACTATACCCACAATGAGTAATATATTTAGCATTATATTCATGGGAAACATATATTGTAGTCTATATAGACAGGTGTTCTTTTTATACAGTGCGTCCCAGAAAAAAATGAAACCAAGAATTATCGATGTTTTATCATAACTTTTTAAATAGTCACATTTAAAATCAATAAATGACCCATATTTGGAAAGCTTAGATCTTCCTCTTTCATTTGATGCAATTTATATGATGCCTGTTTTACGCATGGGTGATTAAAATGAATTTGAAAAGGGGGAACCAAAAAGTCATTTGGCGGATGTTATCTGAATTTTATAGAGAAAATTACATTTCTAGAAAGTTGAGTTTCTGCCTTTTCATATGACACCTCAATCACAACAAAATGAGCTAGGAATTACAAAGTTCTGTTTGTTTAAAGTTGTGCTTGCATTTCATAATTTTATCAAACAAATTCATTTTTACAGGCTGCCTGCCGTAGCAAGAAGCAGAATTGACAAAAGACTTAACTCTGTTTCGTTGACAATCAGCCATGCATCAAGTCTTTTGTGTAAGGCCGATTGTCAACGAACAGAGATAAGTCTGTTGTTAATTCCGTTTGGTGCTATGGCAGGCAGCTAGTGAAAAAGACTTTGTTTGATAAAATTATGGAAATGCAAGCATGAAGTTTGTGGTAAAGAGTTTAGGAAATGGTCACTCACTTAGAATGCTTGGGAGGAAAGAGGGAGGAAAGATCAGTAAGAAATGGACAGGAACAATGATGGAAGCCTCAACGAATTAACTGATGGCATGGAGACAATTTCAATTAAATTTGATGTGTGTCTGGAAGGGAATGGCCATGTGCACAATTTAACATGGGAATTGCTCATAAAGCTTAATTACATCTTTTTCTGTTGTGTTATGAGTCTTAATCACCAAGAACCTGTGGTAGAGAGATGCAGTGGAGGTGGTGTTGTTGTATATAGTGGTTCATTCAATTAACTCTCGATCTAAGGGTTGGGGGTTCAAATCCAAGCCTGGCACTATAATGTCCTTTGACAAGACACATATATTTGCCATTCTCCACCCAGGTGTTAATGGGTACCTGGCAAATCCTGGGTAATGATGATGCAGGATTGGCAAGATTAAGAGCAGTATTAATAGAGTACTGAAGCTGTGACATCATTAAAAAATCTATTTTTTGAATTTCTCAATTTTGTCTACATTTTCCGAAAGAGCATCAAAAATAATGTGCAAATCTCGAAAACCAATTGAAAATTCTAAGTATTGGCTGAGATATGACCATCTGAATAAATATATGTCCTATAGCTCTACAGTATTTGGTTTTCGAGATTTGGACATTATTTTTTATGCTCTCTCGGAAAATGGAGAAAAAATTGAGAAATTCTATAAATAGATTTTTTAATGACGTCACACTTCACCACTCTATACAGATGCAGCCACCCAGCCACCCTGGGTAAAAAAGAACCAATTATCATTGTAAATAGCATGGTAGCTAGCATTCATTTAATCCTATCTGTATTAGTTTTGCCAGGAGGGATTAGACCTCCCTGCATGGTCACTGACAGGTGCATGGTTATGGTGCATGGTTATCTCATCAAATCAACTCTCAATTAACATAAGAAAAAAGGGGAAAATGGGGGACTAACAGGTACCACTTAGGCCTTGTTTGCTATATAGAGGGCGCGAGTAGCTACAAGTAGTGCAGTCCTGCTTTAAAGAAATGCACTTTTAACCAGTTGTCTTCTGAATTCTCCATTTCCTTTTGGCTTGATATGGACAGAATGGATCAAGATCACCTTTGCTCTAATCCAAATCATTTCACTTGTCTCCATCATGTGCAATAATAGGCCTAATGCTAGCATTCAAACAGATTAAAGGGAACTTATCTTAACGGTTTTCATAACACTACAGTCTATTATTGGGGAAAGCAAGTATGGTAAAACTGATCACTCAAAGATTTTTAATTTTTAGAAGCGCAATTTTTTTAGGACATCAATATTACACCATATCACAGACACTGATCATAGGGCTGTGCATCTCAGATTTAACATAGTTAAACGATGCCTTTAAGGTAAAACAAGTTGTTATGTTTCTAGCTGTGATCAGTCATGGA
Source organism: Hemicentrotus pulcherrimus (assembly GCA_003118195.1). Taxonomy (NCBI): domain Eukaryota; kingdom Metazoa; phylum Echinodermata; class Echinoidea; order Camarodonta; family Strongylocentrotidae; genus Hemicentrotus; species Hemicentrotus pulcherrimus. Next base: position 87,522 of record BEXV01000104.1, read on the forward strand.
AGGTTATCTAGCCGATTAGATCAATTATGAGCAAGTAATGTTACATAAGAAAACATCCCCAGTTGCAAGGGAGCTGTTTTATGATCATTAGAAATTTCCTTCCTTGGGTCACAGGCCAAGAAAAGGTACCAGTCATGCAGTGCAGACATGAGTATTTGTGTTTTCATGTTTGGATGTGAAATTACATTTAATGAAATCAGTCCATATGGTTTTCATTTATACTTGTTCTAATGACCTGTATAATTGCCATGTTTATTTTCAATGACCTGGGTCCTACATGTACAAATTTCTATGAAAACAAAATTGCTCTCAGCCAATCAAATACCACTTTTTCAGTAACTTATAACAGTTATTGATATTTTGTATTGATCACCAGTTTTATGACAAAGGGCCCAGGTCCCTGTAACACAATACTTAATTGATACAAGTATTTTCACGTTGTTCAAAAATATTGGGTGGATTTGTATGAATGTCTTCAGAATACAGTTTACAAATGACTAGATCTTGCTTCTTCTTCATCTGATGCAGAATGATCCCAACATGGAAAAGACTCTACAGGCACATCAACAAACTTCTAGGATGTTCCACTCGTGCCAAAGGGGTGTCCCATTTCACCAGACAGCAGGGTGAACTCATCCAGCTATTGTGTTATGTACAGAGAAAGCTGCACCTCCAAGGATACAGTGTTCCTCTCCACATCCACAGCAAATGGACTCGACTCTCCAATACAGCATATCTGAAAGGTATCAATGTACATGTAGTGCCCCACCACCAACTGGATTTTGTCAGACCAAACTTTGCATTTTTATACTTTTTAAAGTGTAAAGCATACACATAAAAGTGTACTGCAGAGATGTATAATTTTAAAAAAATTAAAAAAAAAAAAAAAGTGAAATAAGATAATTAGATATCACCTCTTGAAAATTCGACTTTTTATCTTTCAAAAAAGAAAGAAAAAAAATCTGATGCTTGTTTTTCTTTAAATTGGTTTATAATGTCAGTTTGTGGCTGATATTTCCATGAGTATAACAGCTTTGAAATATCTGAAAACATGAGGGTGATCAACTGATGAGGATAACATATATTTCAGGGTTAGATTAAAGCCCCTCTTAAGCATTGGGAGCCCCAAATTTTGTTGAAAAATTTGTGGGGCTCCCAACACTTTAGAGGGGCTGTATACACATCTCTGATATAATGATATACCAAAGTTGGAAAAGGTCACAAGTCATTTATCATTTTAATGCAGGTCTAATTCATTCAATAAGACAATTTTTGACAGTAAACAAAGAGCTTGAAAGAAGATTAATAATAACTATTTCTTATATGGCGCTTTTCAGGAGGGCCCTATCAAAGAGCCTCACAAATATATATATTATTACCCCGGTCATCGGATTCAGGCTTACCCGCACACAATGTATGCACATTCTCCACTCCCTGGGGAGCATTCCAGCCAGGCGTCATTTTTACAAGCGCACACTTGCTAATCTAAGCACATTAGCTTTCGCATCCTACCAGGTACCCATTCAACACCTGGGTGGAGAGTGGCAAATGTAGATCAATGTCTTGCCAAAGGACATTAGTGCCGCAGTGGGACTTTGAGGCTACAGAGACCTGTTTCTTGAGAAATATTATGAGTATATCAGGGACGGAAAAGATTTTAAAAAATGAAGAAGTGTTTAGAAAAGCAAGAGTATTTCCATCACTCACCAGCACAACAGGGAAGAAGCAAATGCAATTAGTTGGTCAGATATACAGAAAGGATAATCTGGAGGAAAAAAAAAGATTAACAGGAAAGATTGCTGGAAAGAGAAGAAGGGGAAGGCAACGCCCCACATGTATCTACAAAGCCTGAACAAATGGCCAACCAAAAATGAAATCGGCAAGACCATCGGTTTGTAAGACCATCGATTTGTAAGAATACCAGATGATTGATAGACAGAAATGGAGGGCAATGACCACCAATGTCTGTAACAGACCTGGCACTTGATGATGATGATGAATTCATTGAAAGTTACCTTGTGTTCAAGACACAGGAGACTGAGGAGAGCATACTATGGAATCCAAATGTGGTTCATACTTATTTTTATGCCTCCACCACCGAAGGTGGTGCCGGAGGCATCATGTTTTCGGGTTGTCCGTCCGTACGTCCGTACGTCAGTACGTTCGTCCCGTTTGACCATTATCACAATATCTCAAGAACCATTTAAGATAAAAACTTAAGACTCGGGAATAGTATTTATCACCATAGGAAGACGATCTGATTAGATTTTGGAGTACGTAGGTCAAAGGTCACAGGTCACAGAGGTCAACTTATG
>BEXV01000104.1:99336-113082 GCA_003118195.1 Hemicentrotus pulcherrimus
AAAATAACAGCTTATACAGTACTTTAACGTTAAACACTGACTGTGGAGCATTTGTTGCTGGAGCATGTGTCATACAAATCATTTCATGATTCTCCTGACACACACAAGCAAAAGCATGTCAACCCTGTACCCTAGACAAGGGCAAAAACATGTTGAGTCCTCACACACCCCAACTCTCAAATCAGACAGGCATCAAAAAGGTTTGTCGAAAAACACATTCTTGGCAGAAAAGATGCATCTTATGAGGTCTAAACTGATGACTTTCACAAGAGTTCAGCGCTGAGCAAAAACAGGCATTTATGAGTTGTTTGTTTGCGCCGCAGACAACAGCAAGCCGCCACCTGTTGGGACTTAATCCCATGCTCGGTTTATGACGAAACTACGTTGCCATGGAAACTGAAGATTGTAGATTTAGTGAGGTATATTGAACCGGATTCATTCTCCCCTTGATCATTATGACAGAGAGAATGAATGCTGTCACATGTTTGCAGCAAATGATTTTTGTCATTGAATGTTGATTGTTTCGATCCAGATAAATTGGCAAGTCATAATCAATTCAAATTTAAAAAAAAAAAAAACAATTCTCTTCAGTATTCAATTGCCTAATCAAGGTCAGAATCTATGCTATTTTGTTGCTCCTATAAGTACAAAACTGCTGAAAGGAACAAATTTTGTTATTTCCAGTTCCGATTAAAATTCTGAACATGGGATATGATTAATGTTTATCATACATGTAAATATGGCAAGCCATTACCTATTCTAGATCCTGTTATCAATCAGATTATGAAACTAGAACAGGATGAAGCATTTCTAGGTAAGATTATTAAGATATTGGTCCATATTTTAATATTCATACAGCTCAGGTAAAGGCCTCGCCTTGCTCAAATGAGCTGAAAGTAGGATTCCATGGAAAATGTGATCATTTCCTTTTAACCTACATGTACATGTATAGTGCCAAAGATTATGTGTTTTGGGGGTATTATTTATGTCTGTTTTAAGAGAGATTTATCTGGCACTTGTAAATATGAAATTTTTGCAAGCATGTTTATTATTATCATCATCATCATCATCCTCATCATCCTCATCATCATCATCATCCTCATTATCATCATCATCATCATCATCATCATCATCATCATCATCATCATCATTATTTCATGTTGGATGTCATGTGGATGTTAAAGGGCACTGAAGTTTTTAAGGAGGTACAAAATATTTTAGTAATAGGACTGTACGTATAAGCTGTAACAGAGAGTGAATAAAGATCAGACTGTTTTCTGAAGAGAGCTTTCCTTAAAAAGTTGAACATCAGCCAGATATTGGGGGGGGGGAGGGTTAGATTCATCTGTCTAACTAGCACTCAGGAAAATTAGATTTCATGTAAATACATGCCATTACTGCCCCCATTGTCCAACTAATTTGCAACCAAGATCAGCTGATTCACCGCTTAATTTTGGGTAAATGAATGTTGATTAGGAACAGAAGTGGAAATGGCAAAAGAATTTGTTTACTTTTATGGTGCCATCTGTCTTTCATTTTCAGAAGTCAGCTGGATATGAGGTAGCAATGAAACCTATTACTATTTTAGTTGAATTTACCTTGAGCTGTTAACATTTGCATGTTTCAGGCATGATCTTTTTTACTTAATTTATTTTCTGTCCCATTGCCAATCTGTGTCTGTTATTCTAGCAATGTTGTAAGCAACATTATTAAAATTGCTTTTTGCTTTTGCTTTTTTGTTCACTTGAGTGTGCATAATGATAAAGCTAACATTATGGATGACTACAGAACAGCCACAAATTGGAGAATTGACTATAGACAAAACAGATTTTCCTGCAATATCCTTGAAAATATGCAAAGGTAAAAACAGCAAGAAAACCACTGCCGTTCAAATGTCCATTTTTAGAGCAACTTTGATTTTCTCAGACTAGATGTGAGTATATTCATAGTCCTAGACATTAAATATTAAGAATATTTCTGTAAGCATCTTCTTTTTTTATTATATAGGAATTGCTGAAAGACAGATCCAGATAACCCATGAGGCGGTCACCACCAATGTCCGGCAGCAGGACCTATCGGACAAGTGGACGGTCAACATGACCCTGAACCTGTTACTGGTATCAGGGCTAGTACCAGAGGCTGTTTGGCTAGCCCATGAACTGGGCGATTGGAAGAGTGCTTTCGCCTTATCCGCAATCTACTCCTCGCAGATTCAGAGCAGGCTCAGAACCAAAGATTCAAGGTATACTGAAAATTCTTTTGTTCCTTTACCACCAAAAGTATGCACATGTTTTGGGGGGTTGTCACACATGCTGTTATTGCTTGTCCCTTTGAAATTATAGTCCCAGCTTTACATGTCCCTGAGAATCATTGAACAAAAGACCTTGACAGAAAGTCAGAGGAGATAAAGGTGTGTGCCAAATTCTCTAGTGAGGACATTCTTCTAAATGCAATTCTAAAACATTCATCACCTAGAATCTTTCAGCAGTCAAAGGCTCTGTGCAAAACATCTTGCAGGATGAAGATGTTCTTTGCCAATATCTTACCATTGTAAATCCTGCAGGGGTGGTAAGATTGAATTTGAATTTGCACCAGGATGCTTCAATATGGAAAAATGAACCAGCCAATTATAAGTAAATATTGGGGTTACCGGGGCCTGTGGAACATCAGTACTTGAGTACTGAAGCTGTGACATAATAAAATCTATTTTTAGAATTTCTCAATTTGAGCTTTATTTTCAGAAAGAGCATCAAAAATAATATCCAACATATTCAATTGGTTTTCAACATTTGGACATTATTTTTGATTGCTCATTCGAAACATGAAGTTTGAATTTGGAAACTCTAAAAATAGTTTTTTGATGACATCACACTTGACCACCCTAGGCTGATAGATGGAAATTACCAACTATCTTTCATATTCACTCCTCTTTAAATAGCATCCTTGATGAATCTCTTGTCCTACCACCGAACCTCTCACCCACCAATCTCCTGAGGGAGGGTCTCAACTCGGTGCTCCAGACCCCCATCTTAGACCCTCAGGCATCCCCCAAACCAGGGAAGAAGGTCCAAAGAGCCGGCTCTTTCTCGGGCAGCCAGCAGAGACGAGGGTCTTACGGATCCCTCCTGGATTCTCCAGCGATGCCCATTAGGAAGAGCTCATCAGTGTGTAAGTGAACACAGGACTTAAATCCCCACTGCACTACATGTACTTATAGCTACATGTACTTGCGCCCTCTAATAGAAAACAGTGCCTAAGCGGTGACCATTGGTCCCCCATGATCCCCTTTTTTTATTTTAATTGAGAGCTGATTTGACGAGATAACCACCTGTCAGAGACCATGCAGGGAGGTCTAATTCCCACCTGGCCAAACTAGTGCAGAAGAGCTTCATGGCTCAGTACAAAAGGAATGAAGAGAAGGGACAAACTCATTGAAAAATCTTAGGGATTAGTTACATTATGAATAGAATATTGCAGGTTCCTTGGTTGTTTGGGCCAGCAGCCACATGCTCTTTTTTATAAATTGCTGAGTGAAATCAAAGATCTAGAATTGTGGAACAAAAATGAGAGAATTGATGTGGGGATGAATGGACAGGAGAGTATTTTGTTGTTTTTGTTTAGTTTGTTTGTATGCATGTTTGAAGGATTAGAAAGGAATATGATTGATAGTGATGTAGGTATGAGTGAATCTACATGTAATTCTCTGTTGTGCTACCACATGTACATATGTAGCATAATGATGTATTCTGGAGGCAATTGCAGTCTTGTGTTTATTCCGTTGAAGCCCTGAAGATGGCCAAACAAACACTAGGATGAAGCTCTTCTGAAATGCATGAAACTAAAGATATAAAACATCTACACTTGATTATTACATATAATTCCAGGCTCTTTAGTAGAAGAGGACAAGCTTGCCCAGGTGATGGTGAGCCAGACGTTGACAGACATTCTGACAGCAGCCACCCTTAGCAGGCAGGACCCAACCCATTGGCTCCTGGAGAGTATGATGGAGGAATGCCTCATTCTAGCAAAGGGCTTTACATCCTTGGTGCCTGAAGAATTCTACCTTCCAGCCCCACCGTACTACTGCCCTCAGCCAGAGTACATTCCAAACGTAAGCTAGAACGTCATGTTTCATTATCTCATATTCATGATGCCTATCCACAATGTTATCTGTTATAAACTTTTTCTGTAATTTTTTTTTTTTAATTCTTCATCATCACTTGCATCATAATTTTTCCTCCTGTAATTATTATTGAATCCCTGGTTCTACAGCACAGAACACCAATTTCTATTTCCACTTTTGTAAAGATTCAAGTAATTATTTGTTTCTTTCCTTTATCACACTGTTTGTGTCTATCACTGACCTCATTGTGTAGACACATCTGGTGAAAAGATTCAGAGTAAATTGTCTCTTGAAATGTTTGAGATGATGTCATTTTCAATTCTAAAACATTCCAATGGAATGAATAAAAAAGAACATGAGTCTTCTTAAGCCAAGTCTACAAGAGCTCCAATATCCATTAATTACAGTTTCAGAGCAACCTTGTCCATATATATTTCTGTTTGTTACTTTCTTTCTACCAAAGGATTTTTTTTTTTTTAATCCTACTGTTTGTGTGTATCCCTTACCTCCTTTGTGTGGAAACATGTATCTTGTGAGGAGATTCAGACTAAATCGTCTCTTAAAAATGTTAGAGATGATGCAATTTTCAATTCTAAAAGATTCCAGTGGGCTAATCAAGAACATGAGTCTTCTTTGCCAAGTCTACTAGAACTCCAATGTCCATTGAATTACAGTTTCAGAGCAACCTTATCCATATACTGTATTACTGTTTCAGTGGCAGCACCAATATAGCATTTGGCTTTCTTTGCTGTCTCCTCATCATATGACATTTTTGATGTTGTGGTCTTCTATTGTAAATGTATTTCTTTAACTTGTACACTATGTTTTGTATTTTATATGTTTTTTATGATGTTTTAATATGATGAATGAAATAAAGATCAATTACAATTACAATATATTTCCGGTTGTTCCTTTCTTTCTGCTAGGACTATGACCCTCCAGAGGTCCTTGAAGAAGATGATAGGAGACGTGAGATCAACGACCTGGTGCAGCTGATCCTGCTGGTTCTCAATGCCTCACACTGCAGCATGCCGTGTGCCAGATGGTACGTGGAACAGCTCAGAGAGGTACAGGTGAAGGAGAAGGCTTGGAAGGTGAGTTGATTAGCTTTGAAGGGCCACTCAACTGTGATTTATAGAGAGAGTACTTAATTTATTATTTGAAATTAATGTTCCATGAAACTAAAGCAGTTTTCATCAAGAAATTAAGTACATGTACAGTACTAGAAATAGATTTTTTTTTGCCAGGCCTCTATGGTAGGCACTGACTAAAATTACCACTGTCTTTAAAATAAGACAAATAATTCTGCACTGTCATGATTGAAAACCTTTTTAATACTGAGAGAAACTCCTGAAAAACAGACATCTTGAACATAATTTCACTTTGTGGAAAGAAAAACCTCAAGGAAAATATAACTACAGGTATGAGAGTAGCTGAAGAGATGGCTGAGATGAGAATTAAACACATAAAATGTAACTTTTTAAAGCGTTTTAAGCATTCTTCTTGTGATAAACTCTGTTTTTAGCCAAAGGAATCATCAGATGAACTGCCAGCACAACTCCAGGCCCACCTGTCATACCCAGTGGACATTCTGTCCGGTTTGGATGACCCTAACAACAACCTGGACAGCAACACCAAGGGGTCAGTCCTGAAGTGCTTCAGAGATCTCTGTTGTCTCCTCTGGATGTTATATGTGAGGGACAAGCTGTCCCTGGCTGTCCGCAAGTACCAGACCAGCAAGGAGAGGTCAACACACGTTCAGGTAAGCTCCATAATTTGTTATCATAAATATAAATTCAAACGTGTAATATTGCTACTTGGAAGGCATGTGATCTGATTTTTTTCAAAGCTCAAAGCTCACAAGCATGAAGTTCCTTGAAGCTGGGGATCAGAGCCCTAGAGCTTGCCCTGAAATCTCTGCAGTTCTTGGATGCTCTCTAGTGCAGTTTGCATCATATTTTGGTAGATTTTTAAAACTTATTTTATGAATGATGTTTCTTAAATAATTTTGGTAGAGGATGATTAAGAATTTTGCTTCCGTTCTGTAACATGTCAAATTCAGACATTATGTTAAAAGACCTCATGGACCACCCTGTTTTCCAAGGAAACTTTTGGCAATGAGCACATTGTTATGTGATTGTAGTTTGTGCTTTTAAGATTCTTTCTGGATTATCACTAACTTCTATAATTTAGTAATTGTGTAGATAAATGAATGGAAGGGAAATATTTCTTTAAATCTTTATAGTTGAATATGTGCTAGCATTGCAATGATTTTGTTGTTAAGCCCTTAACTAACACTATAATGTATGTTTGCCTAGTGTGTCAAAGGTTTTAATTTAAGATGTTATTTTGTTTCATATATTTTTTTATTTTGTATATAGCAAACTGCTGATCCCAAGGAACATGAGAAGACAGAGAAATTGCTGAAACCTGTACTAGACTGGGCTGAGTGCCTCTACCCTTTCTCAAGATTTCTTCAGCTGGAGAATGAAGTCAATGACATCCTCCTCACAGCCATAGCAGAGCTTCCTCTCTCGAAAGAGACAGTTTCAATTCTAGGAAGGCATTTCTACGATATCCGTGACCTTCCACTGTTCCTGGAGGACAAATTTGGCCGACTTAGGGAGAAGCTGAGGCGCAAGAAGGTCCCTGTGGATCAGAAGCGGAAGAAAAAGAAAGAAGGGAATGAGGTCCAAGATGGTGGAACAACACCTGTGGTCTTTGAGACATTGATGGCTCACTACAAGAGGCAGAGCAAGAAGAGGATGCTTGAGCGGAACAACCGCAAATCTTCATTCAGAAGTTTGGACGACAGTGTCTTTGAGCTTGATGATGCTACAGAACCAAGAAGCCAAATTGCATCCAAAGGAGAAGACGATTCTGTATTTGACTCAACAACGGGGAGTAGCACTGCCACTCCTCAAAAGGATGATGGAAATCGTCTGAATTCCGAAGAAGCAAGGTTGTTCCAAGTGGGTTCCAGGGAATTTGAAGGTAACTCAGCTTACCTTCACTTTCTGGAGACCTTCTTTCTGGTGACATTTGGAAAACAAGTCCAAGAAGATGAATTCATGTCCCAGACAGAACTTCCCTTGATTAGGTCTTTCCATAAGCAGGTCCTTGCTTCAGAGATCAAGAAGAATGCAGGTAGAACCCCGCAGAAATCCAGTTTGCCAGTGGTAAAACCTAGTGATCTGCAGTTTGGAAAGGGTCTTGATGTTACCATAGAGCAGGATGAAATCAAATCAGTCCCCACCAAAATTCGTGGCCCAGGCCTGTTCAAGAAGTTATTTGATGGGCCTTTTGAAAAGGAGAAGGTCATGGAAATACCTAGGTTACCTCTTCAGCGTAGTAACAGTCAAATAAGTTTGACTGGATCTGTTAGTGATAGTCCTAGAGGACGAAGGGAAAGGCAATCTTCAAAAAGCAGGAACACTGTCCAGCTGAAGAGAAAGAAAGAGGACACCTGCTTTACAGGCATCACTGCTACTGACGGATTTAAGCCAATAAGATTAAACTTTGGGAATGAATTCCAGCAACTTGGAAAGCTTGTGGACTGGTTGAGTAAATGGTCAGGAAGGCAACCTTATAAGGGATTCCAGAAAGTGGACAACTCTGCAGAAGAGTCCAAGGTAGTCATGCAGGTGAAACTGCCCCAGCAGCTGATTCTAATAAGTGTGTGGCTCCTGCAACAGGTGTATGCTTCAGATACATTACAAGTAGAAGAAAGACATCATGTGCCTTCATCTCCAAGGGATGAAGCTCTTCATGGTAAGGTGCAGTTCTCTTTTGTAGGAAAACGTACATCAAAGAAGGATTCTGCATTGTCTGGAAGACATCGCCATTCGGGGAGAAGGAAGACAGTCTCTTCCATCAGCAGAAGAGACAAGAGTAAACCAAGTGGACGTGAGAAGGATGATCACCTTCCAGGAGAGGATGTTTCGCCAGTAGACCTGTCAAGACCCATCAGTGTTGGGAATATACCTGCTATTGTTATCGAGAAGTCGGGTTCTTGTGACAATCTTGTAGATTCTGTTGCAACAGCTGGAGCGCTCAATGCAAATGACAATCATCCTTTATTGGAGAGACCTCCAAGTGAAGTGGGAAGTGAGTGCATGGATGGCCATGGAACCACCAATGGCAAAGTGATCACTACAGAGGTTAAAGAAACCAAAAAGAAGCGTAGGCAGCTGCCTGTAGTAAGTGATGAAAAGCGCAGGAATTCCCCAAACATCAGCCAGTTACTCAAAGGAAAGATGGCACTTCCTATCCCAAAGAAACATAAATCAAGGGTGAAATCAGTAGAAACAGAGGAAGGAAAGGCTTCAAAAAAGAAAACTCTTAAAAAGAGAAGCAGTAGCGACCCCAAACGGATGAATAATGTCACTGAATATGAAATGACTGATTTGGGCTATGAGAGGAACAAAATTGCCAGTAGACCAGATGTATCTGATGATATTCCTGAAGCTACTGACCAAGATGAACTGGGCTATGTAGACACTGCAGATGCTGTTGGCAAACTGCATGTAGATTCAGGGAGCAACTTGCTTGGAATCAGTGATGATACCCTGTTCTCTCATCCACACTCTGAGTTAGCTTCAAATCATAGCCTCACAACTGAATCAGCGGATGGGGTCGACATGAGAAGGAGACCTTCCGTAGAGATCCTCAGGCGCAGTCCAAGTGGAGGCGGTATCCTCAGCAGCGAAGGCCACTTCTACCAGAGTTCTTCCAGCACCAGCTCTCCAGACGTGAGTTCTCTGGAAGACTCTGATGATGATAATGAAGAAGGTAACCTGGGTCCCCACCTGGGGACATGGACCGATGAAACACCCAGAGAGATGAAAGCTGAGATGAAGTAAGTAGAAACATCCTCCAAATATCTTCAGCTTCACCACAACCACATCCCCGGCATCTTGTCGAGTCTGCATGAATCCAACCCAAGCTCCAAAATCCATAGAGTTCATATGCCTAACAAATGTCGTCTACCAGCGACACTTGTTGCTACTGCACCACCATTCACCACCCCAAGCCTTCATATGATCACTGTGTAATTGTTGTAGATCAACCAAGAGCATGTTAGTTCTGTGTTTAGATACTTGTTAGTGACAATGGGTTATTACAATGTGTTTGTCCTTGAAGGTCAAGGGTTAGTTCCGGTCTGTGCTATCTTCTGAAGAGATTAGAATTATGAGCAGCATGGCCAAATGAGAAAATGATTGAATGCACCATCTTAACGCCAGCTTAACCCATTTATTGTTGAACCCACAGGCACTTCATCCTTATCCCTTACTTACAATGTAAACCTAGGGCAAACGCCACTTGGTTGAAAATGAAACTGTTTTTTTATTTAGCAAGCGTTGATACAAGTGTATTACAAATGTACCAAGCATGTTGTTACCAAGGAGGAATGTTCAGACAGAACCTAAACTTACCAATCAAGAAGACATCTCTTTGTAGAATCAGTGTGACCCTTCCTTCATCGGTGTCTTGAATACTGACCTTGCGAAACATGTGCATGAAAGGAACACATAGAGCAGGCAGTAGTGCAAACTTGCAGTGCATGTCTTAAAGGTAGAAGTGGACTGTGTAATCTGGAGTAGTGAAAGCTAGGATTTGGTAGAATCATGGATCAACCAGCAACAATGTTTAATGCACAATCTGTTTCTGAAGAGAATGTGTCAAATTCATAGCCGGTTTAAGTGTATGATACATTTGCGCTTATTTGCCAGAATCCCTCCTGAGAGAAAGTTCATTTATAATTATTCATCAATTTTTTTTTAAATTTTTTTTTGTTAAACCTACGTATCAAATATAAATCACCATATTGTGTGGCATGTAATTTAAAAGAAAATAATATTCAAGAAGTTTCTATTGAAAGGTGGATGTGAATAGCTATCTGCCAAATAAGAATAAGAACTTCATAAACTCTTATGATCTCTAATTGTTTTTGGTAGCTTTTGAATGTTTCATATTCAGCTAAACAAGTCATGATCCATTTCATGTTTGTAGTAATTATTTACCAGTATACTTACATGTAAATTACATACGGATTATATATATAATAATCATATTATACATTGTAATCTCATGGTATCATGCTACCTATAAATTTTTTCTTTTCTTTTTTTATAGAAATTTATTTGCCAAAATTTGTGTAAAGTTTATGTCCAAAAGTCAAGAGAAATGTGAAGTTGACTTTCGATTTATGCTCCTGTGTGCTGTGCATGAACTTGCACATACTGACCAAGTCAGACTGGCAAGGGTTTGTGGCTGGAAACCAGCCTCTAAAGAGAACAATTTATTGTTATTGTAGAACCATTCTGTTATATGGGATTAAAAGATCCATTTATTTTAGGTCATGCTGTAGGCCACTCCCTATGTATTGCTCATAATTATTGATGTACATGTAGCTTCATTCAATTAATTATAGAAGTATAAATAGAACATGTTTTGCTAAAGGTTTCTTTTTTTCTTTAATTTCACTTAGCCAACATTTCTTCTAAAATGCCAGTAATATATTGTAGTGTTGCAGTATCTAATTATGGCACATTAGGCCATTTATTATTTTGTGAACTGACCAAACAGTACATTTGTAAAAAATGTGAAAATAAAATATTAAAGCAGTACAGCTATTTGAAGCTACCCATTACGCTATAGCATTATGATTATCCATGTGCAACTCTTACGTAAGATAACTTTATATTTACCATTTGTATGTACATGTACATATCAAAGTCATTTATTCAAATGTATGATTTAAGTTTTAATCAAAAGCATCAAACCTAAAGGCCCGAATTCACAAAGCAAGGTTTGTGAATTCGGGCCATAGAGTTGTACTGCCATCCATCATGTAATATTTATACACGTACCGGTATTTACAAATGTATAATGGAAATGTGCTAAAAAGAAATTTATATATATTGAATCATCATAATTGTAGTTTCATAGCAACATTTCTTTTCACTCTTTGTCAAGTAATGTAAAGCTGTTGAACAAAGTGTATTTGTTTGAATATCATATTTCTTTTACTCATGTACAGTATCATTATAATTCACGTTTCCCCCTTTTTGTTTTGTTGTATGAGTCATCAAATTCCACAAAGTGCCTTTTTCTCTGGACAATATGCAACATGACTTTTTATCCCAATTTATTTTGAGATTGATAGTGTAGTTGCAATTTTTCCAATTTTGATATAGTTTATAGTTTTGTTTTATTGTTGCTGCTTGAAATGGTTCAATATGTGCAATATACATGTATATGTACATGAAATTCAACAAATATTAGCATAAATATGATTATATTAGATAATCTTTCATTTTACATTTCCTTCTTTATTAAAACAATATTATTTGTCATTTAGCATATTACCAATAGTCAACAGCAGATAAACATTTAAGGGAGAGAGAGAGATCTTTTGGAGGAGTTAATTAATTAGGAGGGCATTTAGCTTCTAAAGTTAGTTAAGATGGTTTATAATCTGTCATGTTCAAATGAAAGTGATCATGAAATGTATTTACCCATTGTAATGCTTAAAACTTTCTTGGGTAGTTAGATGGTCAAGAATATACCAATGTTATCATTTTGTTAAACGAGCAATGTTTGGAGAAAAAAGTCTTAACAACAGTAACTAAAAACAGTCTAATTTATCCAAAGTAATGCAACTGTAAATTCAATTTCAGTACATGATGATTTATAACCAGAGATTCCTTTTTTATGGTACTTGAAATTACTCAGGAGTTGAACAGAATTCTAACCTTTACAACAAAGTGTATTGGTACATGTACGTGTATCTATATTTTTAGGTAAGCATAGTAGCATTTACTGCTGTTAGCAAGTTTGAATTCAATTTGAACTTGAAATTTAAAAATTACAAGCAATTCTAAAGATAGACTTGCAGGTACTGTAAAGAAACCCAAAGCATACTTACTTAATTAATTAGCAATATTTCATGTTTCCAGAATCAACTTTTTATGGTTACTGCCATGTTGAGAAAAGATACACTAGGTACGAGGTATATTGTGGTGTGGATTCAAAGATTCCATCAGTAGACCATGGACAAACTTCGATTGCAATGCTTCTATCCATGCCTGCAATAGATTGTTCACGGAGGGCTTGTTCAGAAATGACTCGGCAAAATCACATCAATTTTTTTGTGAAGACGCAAAGTGTGATAAAAATTCCCATTTCTGTGTCTTAAAAACAGAGCTCAGTGAATAGGCGCAAGTCTTTTGTCATTCATTTACACATTAAAGAGATAGTTGAGTTCTGTTGCAGAGGGCGCTACACAAAATATTTTTTGTGAAAAAATGAAAAACTGAGTGTCAAATTTGAAAGAACATAATATTTAAATGACAAAATCATCTTTGTTCGATCAAAATCGGTTCAGAGACGGCTGAAATATAACGATTTCTAATACTTGTGTACCACCACAAATATTAGGTATTTTGGCAAATTTGAAAAAACGTTGAAAAAACGTAATAATGCTTTTTACGTTGTATTTCATCCAATGCCGATGTTGCCATTTTTGTGTTGCTTATATTATGCACAACCAGCCAGCCCATGTTTTGTTATTTTTAATTAAATTATTAATTAACGGTTTTTGAAAGTTGAGTTGAATTAGTATTGTCGTATTGGCTAAATTTCACACATTTTCAGCTCTAAAATCACCTTATAGCCATTTAAGGTTCTAAAAGGTGGGCACTAGAAATGTCATAGATAAGAATAAGAGCAATAACCATGCACTTTTAAGGCATTTGTGGTCTGAAAACAGAACTCAACTATCCCTTTAACAAAATGGCTTTTATTGCAGCAGTTTACTGTACCAATATCTGATCAAGCCTTAATATGAACAAACATGTAATAGACTTCTGTTTCTGAACGCCCAATACTTGCTACGTAATAGTTAATAGATAGTAGAAATAGTCAACGAATCATGTTTAAAAACAACCGTTTAATTATTACAAAAATTCATCAACTCAAAGAGAGAAGTCAGAAGTTAATGTATGTTGGAAAAGTAAATGTGAAGAAATACAATTCTGCAAGTAAACACCAATTTTTTCAGTCAGTGTTAATTAATTATTAACACATAACATATATGTATGATTTACTCCCCTCTGACTCTTTAAGCCCAAGACAATATTTTTTATTGGCTCATGATATTTTGTTATGAAAAGGGACATAATAAGATATAGAGGAAAATATTTGAGAATTCATGATATGTCTAATGCGCACATAGATGCAAAAGAAAATTGTTTGCATTGCAATATTATGATGATGTTCGTGATTATACCAACATGAGAAATTGGTGCTGTTTAAAGTCAATAAAAAATATCTGTTATATTGTATTCAATTGTTTTGTAATCATTGCACTTGGTATTTGTGTCATCATTACCAGCTTCTGTTCACTGCCATTTGTCTTCCCCAACCCCTCTCCGACCCAACCCTCCACTGCATCCTCCTTGGTTGTCATGAACAAATTAGTCAAAGAATTGTGTGAAAAAAGCGCTCTCCATCTTCTCCTCTTCCCTCCCCTCTTCTTCTTTTTCTCTCTCTCCCTCTACCCCCTCTCTTTCGCCACTTACTCCCTCTTGCCCCCCTTCTCTTTGTCTCTCTCTCTCTCT
>BEXV01000104.1:119276-143964 GCA_003118195.1 Hemicentrotus pulcherrimus
TAATTGTGCCAAACATTGCTTTTGTTCAAGGATCCCATGATAAAGCTCTTGAAGACCACGATGCTCGCCCTCTGTATCCAACCTCTGCCCAAATCCACTACGAGACTGTCATGAAGCTCCAACAGCCCCCTCCAGTGGTCAAAACAAAAGAGGCCGAGACACAGATGAAGGATGTGAGAGAAGCAGGCACATCGATGGAAGGCAGAGAAGGCTTGGATATCATACAGGAAAGACTTGCCAGAGGAAGGACTGACCTATCAAGAGAAGAAGGTGCTGGTTTGTTAAGTAAAGGTGGATGTAGTAGCATGTTATCTTGATAACTCAACTCCAAACCTGTCATGTCAGTATTTTCTGAGCAAAATATGAAGCTAAGGTCACTAATTTAACTAAAATATATTTGCTTGACACTATACATTACAGTTACCTTCTAAGGACTTCTTTTTTTACTCTCTACAGTTGAAAATCTGATTATTAGAGACATCTGTGGATTGTGAAAATTATATGATTCAATTGCTTTTTATTTTGTCAGAATTTGGAATACTTTTGAAAAATTCATGCATGCAAAAGTTCTTGCATGTACAGCACATTGATAGGAATAATGCTAGCTTCTGGGAAACAATTTAAGTTTGGTAATAACAAACATTTTCCATATACGTTAGACCAAGTTATTGTCGGCTGAATTTCAATGGGTTAGTAATTTTCAATTCATTTGAACTTATTTGATTTAATGTAGCCAAGCCGACAGTGGAAGAGGTAGAGGAGCAGTATACCAGAGCAGCGACGGGTCTCAACAAAGCAGGGAACATCATCGCACCAGACATCTTCTTCGGACTCCGTTTTAGATCGGGAGAAGAGCAGGCATCCAAAGCAGGCCCAGATGTAAGAGAGCAAGTTATGATAATCTTTGTTGACTATCTACCTGTGTGTCAAGCAATCTTTGTAATAACTGTCGAAGTGACTCAAGTATGTGACCTGGCTTGTTTAGTACAGGCCTATGTAGCAGCATGTTTTCTTGATCACTTATCTCTGTAGGAAGGTGGTGTCATTTTATGCTTCTAAAATATATGACTTGGCTTCTTGCCAAACATTGAAATCAGGACATTTACCTTGTTATGGTACAAATGTATGAGTGAGTAGGTTCATTTTCCTATGAAAAATAACATTGTAAAAAGAAATTTTAAAAATGCCTCTCTCTCTCTCTCTCTCTTTTGATGGGAGGTTCTGTTTTAAAGTTGTTATAGTTTCTTTGGAACCATTGCATTGCCTTTAATTATAATCCTACAACTTGTTTTATTTTTATTATTTATTTATTTTTAATATATCCCACCTCTGATTTGTAGACTGGGCAGCCAGGCTCATCAGGCAGAGATTTCATTCATGTTGCTGATATCAATGCAGAGGATGTGTTCAGAGACATACCTCAACATCCCAACTCCAGGGATTACAGGGGGAGGAGAAGAAGAGGTTAGCTGATGGAAGTGATGATGGTTGTCGTGGTGACGGTAGTGATGATGATATTGGGCATGATACACATCATAAGGTTGAGGTTGATGTTGATGATGATGATGATGATGATGATGATGATGATGATAAATGTGATGAAGATGGGAATGATATTAGGATAATGATGGTTATGATTGTGATGCTGCTATGGATGATAAGGTTGATGGTAGTAGCGATGATGATGATGGTGATGGTGGTGATGATGATGATGATGATGATGAAGGTGTTGATGATGATGGTGATGATGATGATGATGATGATGATGATGATGATGATAAATGTGATGAAGATGGGAATGATAAGGATGATAACGGTTATGATTGTGATGATGCTATGGATGATAAGGTTGATGGTAGTAGCGATGATGATGATGGTGATGGTGGTGATGATGATGATGGTGATGATGATGATTGTGGTGATAATTGTGATGATGATTGGGTTAATAATGATGATGGTGATAATTGTAACGTTTATGGGGATTATGGGTATGGTAGTGATGATGATTATGATATCAATACAAAGGATGTATTCAGGGGATATAACTCAACACACTCTAAGGACTACAGAGAAAGAAGAAGGAGAGATGAGATGGTTGAAGTATTGATCATCATGTAGATGATAATGAGGATGATACTGTGATACTGGCATTGGCAATGGTTGCTAGTGTTGTCTGAAAACTGTTATGTCAAATCCGTTCCTAATACAATCCATTCTATCCTCCCCGAATTACAGAGGATGATGACTTCCAGCATCCTGAGAGAGATGGCTCACCCGGAAGATCACCCGGTGAGAAGGAAGCCAAGAGGAGGAGAGAAGATGGTGCACATGATACCAGTGCTGAGGAGGAGGAGGACGGGGATCAAGCCACAATAGCAGAGCTCCACTACAACTCCCTCTTCCACCGGGATGCGGTCCGTGCCGATGGTCTTGCTCTGCTGGAGGATGAGGAGGAGATGGATGGAGCGGAGAGGAGGAAGAGGATTGGTGATGAGGTAACGAGGAAACTACTGGAGGCAAAGCTTGATAAAGCAGAGTGAGTATATAAATCTAGTAGGTGAATTAAAATAATCTGTTTAACAAAGCTGTAGATGTTGTCTTAAAAGAGGCATAATCATTCTGTTATTTCCAGATCAAAGTGTGTAAAGTCATCAAAGGCTCACAATATCTGCCTGAGTAATGATTGTATAATTCTGGAGCATTATTTGAAACAATGGAATAAAAGGATTCTTTTTTTAAAAGTTGAAAGTGATATTTGAAACCAAACGCAGTTTACCTCTGTACTTTGCTTGACATATGCTTTTCTTTTAGTGCTCAAACATTTACCAAATATCATCTGCCAAGAGCCAGAAGGGTGTCGTTTATGGACGCAAAGTCCGAGTTAACATATTTTGACATTTGGCAAGTGATAAGCATTTATAATATGATCTTTCTATCAATTAAACAATTCAATTGATATTGCGTGCTTCGACCTTCTGATACTCCAGGAGAGGAATGAAACATGCTTCAGAGATCAGCTCATCTCGTAACCAATCCAAGGATCGCATCCAGCATCAGCTAGCCCAGATGAATGAGAGATTGGGAGCTATTGATGAGGTCTCCCAGTCTATGCAGAGGGATTTCAATAATACCAAACTGGTAAGCTGCGTTTCACTTCTTTGGTAGCTTTGTATCCCTAATAAATATTAAGTACATTTTGCAAGTATTTTGAATACACCTGCTAGTTGTTTTGGTATACAATTCAATGATGTTAAGTCTAAAGTGGTCAAGAAAAAAACATATTTCCTCATTTATACTTTTCTTATTTTGGTTAAATTTAGATTAACTCCATTGCTTGCATTTTCAAGATAATCGTATTTGTTTGAAATACTTTGTTGAATACTTTTTGATAAAAGCTTCAATATGTCACACCTTTTAGGAAAGTTTTCCATTATGTTTTTTTACAACATATTGGCCCTTTTTCAATTTTTTTTTATATTCGCTTTGCAAATCCCTGTTAGTCCCTTAAATATTCAGTTTGTTGGCTTTTCTTTTGTATTGGATTTTTTTATGACAATTTTTTTCTTCATTTCATCCCCTATGAATGACATCACATCACATGTATGTACAGATCAGGTTACCAGCTCAAAATACTCTGTCGTACCACAAATATATCCATGGCCACCTGTGCATACGTGTAGTATGTGACTCGTTAGTCATGTTAGTCTAGTAAATAATAGCGCTAGGAAACGAGTATGTGTACATTTGTTTTCCAGGTTTATTGACTACACTTTGTTTACATTTCAGTACAAACAGAAATTTTAATATATCTACCTGCTCCGAAATGAGCAATGAAATCATTATGTAAGTTTGAAGAGAACTGATTATCTGCCCATGCACATAATAAAATATATTATGGTGAATTAAAATGCAGCCCCCCCCCCCCTTTTTTTAAGTTTTATTCTGACCTGCACAAGGTCGTACCTAAAATACACAGATAAATATTTGCTACTATATGTGAGCATTGTATGACAGTGTTTTATTTGCCAATAAAATTGGCATAAAAATGAAAGCATTTAGGGTGCGGCATTCCATGCTTGTTCAAAGTCCCGATGCCAAACCCTAATGGATGTTACATATAAAGCTAGCAACTGGTATGGTGAGTTGTTGAATTATGAAAACAATGATACATAGCAACACATTTGCATGGACTTTTATGGACTACACACATAACTTTACAGTGTAAATTGTTATAGATCCTACATTTCAGGCAGGGGTCTTCACAGATTACACATATCCTCTTGTTATTGGTCTTTTTCATAGCAGTTCATATGTTTGCAATATTGGGAATGCATGTAAATTTTTGAACACAAGTAAGTAGGAATTAAATTATTATTTTAAAAAGTATTTCTCTAATAGAAATTACTAATCCATAGTCTTCATTAAGTCTTACATGTAAGATTTGCCTGTAATGTGCCTGCTATAACAGTCTGACTTATATCATCACCTTGTTATTGCCAATATTGTCTCATTTTCTTTTATTCTTCTCTTTAGCTGCTTCACACCGTTGAGAACCTGTCAGAAGCCATGGCCCAGGGACCAGCCGACGCAAGACCAAGACCAGACTACTCCCTGAAAGATTACAAAGGGCCCAAGACTGATGCGAGCCCCCATGCCCCACCCCCTTCATCTGGTCATCGCCATGGTGATGAGGATACTCGGCAGAAAGATGAGGGAAGAAAGGAGGAGACCAGGAAGGATGATGAGCAGAGTGATGTAAACATTAAAGAAGAGGAGAAACATGAGGAAGATGAGAAGGTAGAAAGAGAGGAAGATAAGGAGAATGATGAGGATGATGTTGAAAGGTAAATGCACAGTCCTGCTTGTATGTATACCATCTAATGTTAACATTTCAGTGTTAAAATGAGATTATTACATTTTAACAAAAAAAGTTGTGTCAAAGATCATAGAAATACCATTTCTAAAATGTGTGATGCAGGATATAGCCCATGCAATTGTTGTACTGGATTTTACGGACTGGCACAAATATCTGTAAGATAGAGAGTAGTACAGGGATTTTAAAAGCTCAATGATATTCTAAGAATAACAGTGATAGTCTCAAAATCCCTTAGACTAACATGATTTGTGGGATAGAATGTCATTTGAATGTCAGTATGAAACAAGAAATACTTGATAAGCAGACCTGATTTTCCATTTATTTGCTGGTCATTGAATCCAGAAAGAGACAAAAAAAAAAGTTAAGAAAAAAAAATGAAGAAAAAAAAGATGCTGTGTATGTGAATTCAAACAGAATCTACTAAATTCATTTGGTTTTGATGATACATGTACATTTCTTGCTTTCAATAGGACATTAATGACGGAAGGAAACTTGACCCTCGGTATCTCTGGTATCAGTGGGGTCAGTGATATCATTGCGGAGGTCATCGCCGGGGGCGATGTGAATGCTGACGAGTTTGGACTCACAGAACGACAGAAGAGNAGTCCCTTAAATATTCAGTTTGTTGGCTTTTCTTTTGTATTGGATTTTTTTATGACAATTTTTTTCTTCATTTCATCCCCTATGAATGACATCACATCACATGTATGTACAGATCAGGTTACCAGCTCAAAATACTCTGTCGTACCACAAATATATCCATGGCCACCTGTGCATACGTGTAGTATGTGACTCGTTAGTCATGTTAGTCTAGTAAATAATAGCGCTAGGAAACGAGTATGTGTACATTTGTTTTCCAGGTTTATTGACTACACTTTGTTTACATTTCAGTACAAACAGAAATTTTAATATATCTACCTGCTCCGAAATGAGCAATGAAATCATTATGTAAGTTTGAAGAGAACTGATTATCTGCCCATGCACATAATAAAATATATTATGGTGAATTAAAATGCAGCCCCCCCCCCCCTTTTTTTAAGTTTTATTCTGACCTGCACAAGGTCGTACCTAAAATACACAGATAAATATTTGCTACTATATGTGAGCATTGTATGACAGTGTTTTATTTGCCAATAAAATTGGCATAAAAATGAAAGCATTTAGGGTGCGGCATTCCATGCTTGTTCAAAGTCCCGATGCCAAACCCTAATGGATGTTACATATAAAGCTAGCAACTGGTATGGTGAGTTGTTGAATTATGAAAACAATGATACATAGCAACACATTTGCATGGACTTTTATGGACTACACACATAACTTTACAGTGTAAATTGTTATAGATCCTACATTTCAGGCAGGGGTCTTCACAGATTACACATATCCTCTTGTTATTGGTCTTTTTCATAGCAGTTCATATGTTTGCAATATTGGGAATGCATGTAAATTTTTGAACACAAGTAAGTAGGAATTAAATTATTATTTTAAAAAGTATTTCTCTAATAGAAATTACTAATCCATAGTCTTCATTAAGTCTTACATGTAAGATTTGCCTGTAATGTGCCTGCTATAACAGTCTGACTTATATCATCACCTTGTTATTGCCAATATTGTCTCATTTTCTTTTATTCTTCTCTTTAGCTGCTTCACACCGTTGAGAACCTGTCAGAAGCCATGGCCCAGGGACCAGCCGACGCAAGACCAAGACCAGACTACTCCCTGAAAGATTACAAAGGGCCCAAGACTGATGCGAGCCCCCATGCCCCACCCCCTTCATCTGGTCATCGCCATGGTGATGAGGATACTCGGCAGAAAGATG
Source organism: Hemicentrotus pulcherrimus (assembly GCA_003118195.1). Taxonomy (NCBI): domain Eukaryota; kingdom Metazoa; phylum Echinodermata; class Echinoidea; order Camarodonta; family Strongylocentrotidae; genus Hemicentrotus; species Hemicentrotus pulcherrimus. Next base: position 125,969 of record BEXV01000104.1, read on the forward strand.
AGGGAAGAAAGGAGGAGACCAGGAAGGATGATGAGCAGAGTGATGTAAACATTAAAGAAGAGGAGAAACATGAGGAAGATGAGAAGGTAGAAAGAGAGGAAGATAAGGAGAATGATGAGGATGATGTTGAAAGGTAAATGCACAGTCCTGCTTGTATGTATACCATCTAATGTTAACATTTCAGTGTTAAAATGAGATTATTACATTTTAACAAAAAAAGTTGTGTCAAAGATCATAGAAATACCATTTCTAAAATGTGTGATGCAGGATATAGCCCATGCAATTGTTGTACTGGATTTTACGGACTGGCACAAATATCTGTAAGATAGAGAGTAGTACAGGGATTTTAAAAGCTCAATGATATTCTAAGAATAACAGTGATAGTCTCAAAATCCCTTAGACTAACATGATTTGTGGGATAGAATGTCATTTGAATGTCAGTATGAAACAAGAAATACTTGATAAGCAGACCTGATTTTCCATTTATTTGCTGGTCATTGAATCCAGAAAGAGACAAAAAAAAAAGTTAAGAAAAAAAAATGAAGAAAAAAAAGATGCTGTGTATGTGAATTCAAACAGAATCTACTAAATTCATTTGGTTTTGATGATACATGTACATTTCTTGCTTTCAATAGGACATTAATGACGGAAGGAAACTTGACCCTCGGTATCTCTGGTATCAGTGGGGTCAGTGATATCATTGCGGAGGTCATCGCCGGGGGCGATGTGAATGCTGACGAGTTTGGACTCACAGAACGACAGAAGAGAGCCGCCAAGAAGCGCGTTCAGACTAGGTACATGTAAGCTCATGAATTGAAGCGTGAAGTCTATGAATGATATTCCATGTTGGGAATGATACCTGAATGATAGTTATATGTTTAACTGTTTAACTGTTGACTTGAGTTTGCATACTGTACTCCTTGCTACATATAACACTCAAACAAACTGTGTATTATCTGTGGAAAGAAGAAAAAAAAAGGGGGGAAAAAATTCTGATGGTCGTTAAGTCTTTGTAAGTTGTCACTGTCTTGTTCAAAAGGCCATAAAGCCACTCACTTTGCCGTGTAGCGATGTGCTGGAATGATTGATTGTTAATTTTTCTATTCTTGTGTTCATTCTTAATGGATGTGATTGATAAATGACTTATATATTTTGTGATTCACTGAAAAATGGATGGATGAATTTGAAATGATTAAATGCCTGATTTATTAATTTATTAATCTGATTGTTCAGTAGTTGAGCATATATGCATTTCTTTAGAGCTATCCATGCAAGTATGGTATCTTCTAGAACACTTCATCACACACGCTTCTCTCAATCTTTCCTAGGCATGACAGCTTCAATGAAGAGGACTTGGCTGACATACCCCTCACCAGCCTGACGGACAGACAACTCCGGCAGATCTTCTCCCCACGATCAGCTGCCTCCCCCGAGGAGAAGACCAAACCCTGGCCTTTTGCCGCCAAGCCTGAGGGACGCTCTGCAAAGGAAAGACAGAAGATCAAGGAGTGGATGGAAAGAAGAAGAGCACAGCAGATAGAAGAATATAAGATGAAGAGGGGAGAGAAGATAGAGAGGGAGCACAAGCCGTTCAGACCGAAAGGCGACTCTTTGAAGCAGGTGGGTAGTGGGGCAAGAATTCAAAAGATGGTACACTGTTACTGTATTAGTGATAATATATTGTTTTGCAGTATGTTTGGCACAATGTTAATTTCTATTTTGTGTTGTTGGTTTTTTAAGCTTTTACCCAGGATTTACATGTAGCCATCTCATCCAATGTAGATCGCTTGAACCATTTGAAGAATTCAATCCTACCAACTTTTCTTTCAGGAGGAAAACAATAATAATGCCCCAGGAGGAATGCTCGGTATTGGCATGATAATCCTTGCTGTTCTCTCTCCAAATGTGACAGATAGATGCAGGGAATGCTTCATTTCTTTAGTTATGTTGCCGCCCATTCAATTTTCCTAGTTTAATAATAGACCAATGTTTTATGTCTATCTTGCTTATCGTCATGCTATAAAATGCTTTTTTATTTGATTCACTGTTTAGATTCCAACATCAACCAAAGAAATCAAAAGAGCAGAGGCAGAAAAGAAGACAAAGAAACAGTAAGTAATCTTAGTGCTTTTCTGATCATCACGACATTCATCAAACTTTAATAACAATAATATTGGATATTTATATTGCGCATATATCCATCTTGCAGGGGGCTCAAGACGCTCCAATTTTTACCCCCGCTCTGCTAGGCAGTCGATTTCGGCACTACAGTATTCAAAGCATTCCTTCCTACTGGCGGGACTTGAACCGCGGACCCTGTGATCCACTAGACCACAACAGTAGTTTTTGTCTCAGTCTTTCCTTAGAGTGCTATTTATGAAATAAGATTTTCAATTTACACACACTTTTGTCAAATATTCATTTCAGCTACATTGTTTGTGTCCATTTCCTTTTATACAGAATCAAGACTCGGGATCACCATGAGGATAGAATAGCTCAGGCTAAGGATCTCATGGGACAGATCTTTGAGGACAAGCCAAACCTTCCTCCAAGACCCTTGATAGAGCCGCGTAAAGACCGCTCCGACAAGCTGAGAAAGCAAGCCACATCTTCGATGCGAGGCACAGCTACTCCAACAGCCAGACATACTCAACAACAATTATCATCAAGAGCAGCAGCAACTCCACAACCATCAGTAAGAACTGCTGCAACACCGCAACCCAGAACTGGTGCGGACTCCAGAATGTCGTCAACTCGGCTACTGGGTGATAGAAGCAATGTGGTGAGGAATGAGGGGCGAGGTCAGCAAAGTGGAAGGCCACTGCCAAAGGGGACCTACATGTTCATCGACAGTGAGGCCTACAGAGGTCCTGCAGTGGAAGGGAACAGACGTGCTGATGATCATGAACACCACCAAGAGAGGGGTCAGATTGAGGATCGGCGACAGGAGCATCCTGCATACAGGGGTAGCACTGACAGGAGGCCACCGCGAAGCTCGCTTCGGGCTAGCATGGAACGTTCTGTCCAGTTTGTAAACCCTAGACGGTCAAGCGAGGAAGACCTGCAGCTGGTGCTGGCGGAAATGTCTGACCTAGTCACACCACGTAGTGAAGATGATGACCAACAGAACGCTAGCAGCCATCAAGAGCTGGAGTCTGCAACTGGGACATACCATAAACCCAAAGCCTTCAAAGATGTTGTCCGGGTACAGAGACCAGAGGTAACCAGGAAGAGGGAAGGAACTCCAAGGAAAGCAAAGACATACACTGATATGCTCCAGGAGATGAAGGCTGAAGTCAGTTCCAGAAGAGCACCATCATCTGTCAAGTCGAAGCAACGATTGTATGGTATGCACTTCTTATTAAAAGATATACTACACATGTTTTATGATATATGTGTGGAATACTTTAAATTGATAATATTCCCCATCCCCCTATAAAAATAAAAAAATAGAAAAGAAACAAATGTTTGAAACAGCATGCATAAAGTTCTTACTGCAACAAAATTTTGAGAGCCCAATTTCACTTATAATGCTTTATTCCAATTATGAATATGAATATGAAATAAATTCACTGTGCAGGTAATTGTTTCTGCTGTAGGAAGATAACATTATCCAAACGTGCTGTACAACAGTCAAAATTCTTCTGAAAGATTTTCAGCCTTCAGACTCAAAAAGTATTGTGGCATATTTTCTAGCCAATTTGCTCACAGGATATTCAGCATTGATTTATTTTACTGTGATCATTTCAGGCTCCACAAGATTACCAGGGTGGAATAAGAACAGAAAGCAGTACACAAAGACACCCAAGACATACACAGAGAGGCTAGCAGAGATGAGAGGCGCCCAAGGCAGTGGGGGTCAGGGCACGCGATTGGTCCAGAGGCCGAAACCCAGACCTAGTAAACAGGAGAGACCAGGAACAGGTGATTTAAGAATTATAAAGAGAACTAGGTCTATACTTTAATATGCCATTTATGTCATAGTGCTTTCTTATTGAAATAGGACAATGTCGTTTCAAGACCACCTGGCTCTTTTCTGTTCTTCTATTTTCTTAATAATCGTCTCAATTCTTTTCCTCCATTATTCCTTCCTTCATTATCTGTGCTACGTTTTTTACTTGTTCAACTCCTGAGCCATTAAAGTTGCTCAAGCATGGGTGTATAGAGGGCAGCACACGGACGTAAGCACAGGAGCGTAATACCCACTGGTTCAGTGTTACGTAGTGATTGCCAAGTTGCCTACTTCACGAACGACTATATACCCACATGAACATCTTTAAGTACATGCATTTGGATCGAGCATCGATGTTCAATATTTTGATTAAGATATAAGGAAGTATTAACCCATTGCTTACGGGAACCTGGTGTTCCTTGTGTTAAGCCTATGGGAATAAGATAATTCAGTAGTCAACGGGTTAAAAAATAGATGAACCTTGTCATTTAAATCGTCGCAGGACAAATATCAAAATGGGTGCCGGGGTGTCTAATAGGGGTTGCAGCTCATCAGTAATTTATTTTCATTTCATCCAGTTTATAGTTTTCACATATAGGAATTCTTAACCAGTTGCACTTTTTTTGACAAACAAGCAAATGTAAATGTCCTAGATACATGTCCCCCCAAAATTCCCCCAAAGCAGTATGGCTCATCTGATAATAATATAAGGAATAATCAACACTGCCCTCAAACATTGAGATTTGTTATCTGTTCATCTTTCAGCTACCATGACGATTAGACCAAGCAGACGTCAGCAGGTGGAGAGGCGTGGCATCACACCGGAACCAGGACCAAGATCCTCTACACCTTACACAGCCATGCTGGCTCAACTCAGTAACTCAGGCACCCATAGGGGCAGAGGTATGTGAAGCTGCGAGGCCTTCTGGCCATCAGTAGTTGGTTCATTTGTCAGAATAGAAGTATCTTCATTAACAATTAATGTTTTATGTAATGATGTTAAAGTGACACTAAAATGTTTTGATACATCGGTACTTGGTTCATTTTTGCCAGAATAGAAGTATGTTCGTTAGTGATAATGTGAAAGTGACACTAAAAGGGTTTGAAAGGTATGGACCCCCCCTCCCCACCACCACCACCACCACCTTCAATTCCAACCTTCAACATTGGAGAGGAGTCTTAGCCTTTTCATGTTTTCAAAGAGAAATATGGTATTATAATAAGTGCTGCAAATCATCATCTTCATCAAAATGTCAAATATGCAGACCCTCTTTTTTTGTGCTCGGGTCCCCAAGAAAACAGACAAGTATAGCGTCCTGCTTCTTCAATATGTTTTATGTGTGCAAATGTGAACTATTAATATTTTAATCTGTAAAAAAATAAACCTTAGTTCTGGTGTTGGTATTCATTTTGAAGGAAACTAGTTGAAGTTCTTTTGTTTGTCATGCAGTATATGGGTTGGTTTCATCAGCAATGCTCAAGCAAATCTGCACAAGCCTATTGAAAATTTCATTTCACAAAGTCCCATTATTTTGTTCTTCTTTTGTATACCTTCACAGAGCCCATTGTGAGTCCGCGTGTCAACCCTGGTATGAGAGTAAAACCCAGAGCTCATCAACCTGTGCCGTATGTAGACAGACTCAAACAGAATGCTGCAGAAGCCCCTCCAACAAAGCACAGGACTGTTTATGGTGAGCATGGTTTGGGCTATTGTTTGTTACCCAGAGCCCTGTCTTATAAGGAGTTATTGATCCAAATCAATCGTAAGTCCTCCAATCAATCGCAAGTTTGCGGTCTCCTGTCTGTTATGTACATAGTTACGATTGATATCAATCGCAAATAAGACGGGGCCCAGGTGTGAATTGAGAGTCTTATGTTATTATTTGGTGTTTGGCTTTACCTGTGCTTGAGAGGCATAGAGCGCACTGAACCACTGTAGCCCTTGGGGCTCTCCTCTCGGTTTGGGGGTGTGCAGGTGGACCACTGCACTGGGGTTTACCCCTATTTTTTAATGAATAGTGCAGTAGGTGCTTAATGTGCAAAAATGGTGACTCTCCTCTGCACGGGGTCTCCATTTAAAGTCTGCTTTTGTGAAACGGGGAGGGGCACGTTAACACAAAACCCAGGCCTCGGTCAACTGCCAGGGTTAGATTCTAACCCATGATCTTTGATTCAACAGGCAGATGCTTTAACGACTGAGCCAACTCGCCTCACCAGGGGGAAAAAACTCAACATCTATTTCTTTCACACAATCAAACCTGTCTATATTGGCCACCTAAAGAAAACAAAAAGTGGTCTTTGAGGACAGGTGCTTAAACACATACTTTCTCCCCAAGGCAGACTGTGAATGATCATTATAGTTAGGTGGCCTCTATCTAGAGATGTCTGCTCAGATAGGTTTCGACTGTATACATGTACATCTGAAAACATACCTCTACAATTCTTAAAGCCCCACTATACATGTACTACTTGTAGCAACTTGGGTCTTCTATATAGCCAGCAATGCCGTATCAATACCCGTTGATCCCCCATGGTCCCCTTTTTCTTATGTTAATTGAGAGCTGATTTGATGAGATAACCACCTGCCAGTGACCATGCGGGGAGGTCTGATACCTCTTGGCCAAACTAGTGCAGATAGGCTTTAAGTTGCTTATAAACTAAGGGACAGGACAGGCTTCCTCTGGAAAAGACACTACCGGTATATCAAAATCCAACTATCATTATTATTATTATATACTGCCATTACAGGTACAAAACCAGTGCCAACAGGAACGTACTACACCCACAAGGCGCCTCCCCTCCGCACCCCTTCACCCAGACATCAGCCGTATGAGATGGGTACGAGACAGCCAGGGAGGGTGGAGGACGAAATGTCCGATGTGAGCGCGCTCAGTCCATGGAGCGTATCGGATGATGTGAGGAGGCTGTTGGAGGAAGATGACGACCTAGATGAGGTAAAGTGTGATTCTTCATTCTTTTTTGTTTTTCATGATTGGTTTGTTTTTTTCAATTTGCTTTTAAATTTCTACTACACCAAATGTACCTCGTTTAAGGTATATCAAATGATTGTATACATGACAAAAATTACTTGTATAAGGAATATTTTTCTGATTTGTGAGAATTGGTTGATTTGTATGAGAATTGGGGAGGGGAAAGTTCCCCATCAGTCCACATCAGTTTTACTTACTATTTCTACCAAACTAAAAAGCATGTTTTGTGTTCAGTGTACTTTTTGTACAAAACATCAAAAGACATAAGTATGATATAGGAATTAAGGTGTTGAATGTGAATATTGATATTGAAAAAAACTAATACAAACAACCTTGTGTGAAGTAAACTTAATGAATAGTTTGATATGAAAGATTATAGATATATTTATATTCAAAGACAGTTGGCATGCTTGGAATGTGTGTCGTATAATACAGACCTGCCAACCAGTACGATTAAGTCGTATTTCGTACGATTTTTAGAAGCAATACGATTTTCCTCAATAAAATACGATTTTTTTTTTTTTGTGTGTGTGTGTGTGTGTGTGTGTTTGTGCCATTTTTCAAAGGCAAAATGCCTATTTTGTCCTGTAAAGTATCTTACAAGCATCTCACATCAGCAATTTTGGGATGTTCATCGGTCCATTGAACACAACAGTTGTGATGAAATCATGCACATTCAACCAATGGTCCATTGAAAAATTTCTTCCTGTATGTAGGAACGGTATTGAGGCATTGATCCACATAACAGTCCAGGATTATTTTTAAGAATACAACTTTTGTTAGTCAAATACAACTTTAGGGATTGAAGAATACAGTTTTTGAACTCCAGAGGTTGGCAGGTCTGATAATATATTATCAGGTAGAATTTTTTTTTATGGTGCTTCGCATTGACTAAAGTAAGGAAACTTATTTCTTCATTGCTGTTTGAATAAATTTAATCAAATTTCTTCTTCATTTAAAAAAAATTGTTTTTGTGTTGTTTTTACAGGGTTTGGAAACCATCAAAGAGCCCCAGGACGAGATCAGTGACATTGAAGATCAGGAGTATGGGGACTATGCTGCTTCAGTAGACCTCCACGAACTAGAAGATATCGCATCGGTTGGCAGCGGTAGCATCATGAGCAATATCGATTGGGATGCCATCGATCAGATGATCGAAACCGTCAAATAAACATCATTCCTGCCACAAAAACACAGCATCTGTTGACACTCATGAACTGGAAGAGATAACTTCAGTTGGCAGCAGTAGCATCATGAGTGATATCGATTGGGATGCCAATCGTTCAGATGATAAAAACCGTCAAGTAAAAAATCAGGATTGTATTGATCTTGATAAGATGATTGAGATTTTCAAGTGTATGACATTCCAAGCAGAAAAAACTGTCAGATTATTTTGTATAAAAGTACTGTATATCATTGGTATATTTTTATTTGCGCAAAGTACCAAACAATTTTAACACTTTCGTTGCTTTATATGGTACAGTAGTCAACTCAGGCTTTGTACTATTGAGGTTGTTATACTCATGACAAAAACCCATCTTTATGGAAATGAGTACATGGAAATGTTGCAAAGAGAGAATATATAATGGGATTGAGAGGTGGAGAAAATGATGTTGCTTGTTTAAAAGTACTGATTTTAGTTTTGAAATAGTATGTGTATGTATGTTACTTATCATACTGTATGGTACTGCAAGTAATAATTTTTACACCTTAAGTATTTAAGTGTTATACTTTACNCCCCCACCCCCAACCTTGTACTGCTAATATTAATATAACAAAGACGTGTGACATTGAAAATGTTATGGTTCTGCAGGCAGTAATAGCACTTCTATTGAATTGTTACACTTTTGTCCTTGCCCGTTTTCATGAAAAAACATTTGCAAATAACTGTGGGTACCCGATCAGTCACCCCTTACTGCCAGTACTACATTACTTTAATATAATTAATGTGAGAGGTTATTAGGGTTTTATCAATGTGAGTACATTGTATTTTGTCAAAAGTACCAGATCAATGTGCCTTCTGCTCGAGTTTTAAATACCTTTATTGTAAGAATCTGAAATCAGCAGTATTTCAATGCTCTAAAAATGTATTCTTGCTTCCACTACACTTCATAACCATATATTTAATACTTTTAAATGTTTGTTCAATTTTTCCTATGATTTTCAAAAGAACACATATTCAACAAATGTATGTGCATTTCCCTCAACATTCGTTCAGTGTTCAATATGTAACTCGTAATCATATTTGTATTGAAACGCTTTGAAAATCAGCATGTTTTCAAGCAAAAGAATGATTTTTTTTTGTTTAAACAGGTTTTAATGCAGATTTTACTCTATGCTCTTGTTTCCCTTGTATTATTGAGAGAAAAAATGCATTTAGGATCAGATCTGGCATACAACACATACATTAGGACTCTAGTACATGCCTACCAAGTGGAGCTGGGTAGGGGAAAGTTATTTGGCCGGATACATTGTACGTTCGTAACTAGAGTAACATTTTAGTAGAATTCTGCATTTACAGTACAGTACAGTCTATTTATGAAATCAACACAAATATCAATACGCAAAGTGAACATAAGTAACACAAACATGTACAACAGATGTCTAATTTACAGATGTTTTTAATAATGTTCAAAAGCAATGTAACAATGTATATTTACATCCAGCTGTACAGCTAGCTTATTTTGTACAGTTATATGTACAGTAAGGGAAATGGAACCAAAAAGGAAACTAAAACTGTACATGTGCAATGGAGTATTATTAAATGTCAAAGTTTCCAAATATTCTTTCATCTCATTGTTATTATTTTTTTTTTTCAATTTTGTGCAGTTGTCTTATTCTTATTCATTGGTACAGATCAATAATACATGTGGCAATCATAATGCATCCTATTTGGGTTCAGTCTTTATACTGTAAAACCAGCAAAATAAATAACAGGAAATGCATCAAGAAATATTAATAATATATGATAATAGTAGCTACATTTCTTATGTGCTCAAATCAATCTTGAGGAATACTCGGCCTGCATATTAACAAAATACGTACAGTGAATATGCTGGTAACGAGAACAGAAAGGCATTTAGATTGGAAATTTTGGGGGTGAGATTCTTTCAAGTAATTAAAGTGCTAATTCAAAATGTCAGAAATAACAGTCTTCATTACTGCTCTTTCTAAGAAATGTTCAAGTTATGGTAAAAAGGTATATGAGGGCAGTAGAATAAAAAAGAAGAGGGGATTGAAGAGAGCATTGATGGAACAGAAGAAAAGAAAGGGGAAAGAGGGAGAAGGAAGGAACATAAAGAAATAGAATCACAGTGATGTGTGCTTAGAAGTGAAAAATAGAGAAAGAAAGAAAAAGAAGCGAGAAAAGGAGGTAGAAACTGGATAATAAATAGCAGGTGGGAGCAAATTCATAAAGATGTCGGGTGGGGCACACATTTCAGGCTTGTGATGGATTGCAGACACAATCATCCTGTCGTATAGTGAGATGGATGTAGCAGGCTACGATGCTTCCATCGACTCCAATCCATACATGACCTTACACACGGTGTGAGTTCATAGTCCAGGCATGATGTATGCTATGTTGTCAAGTACACCGGTCTGTGAAAGACAAAGAAATGGGACAAATTGTTAATTATTCCACCTTAAAACGATTTTGTTTTGGTTATAGCAAACATTTTGTACATGTTGGATTTAAGATGTGAAGGGACATGCAAGAGCAATCCATATCTAATATAAGTGCATACAAATACATGTATGTCATTTGATAAATAACAATCTCAAAAATTTGCACAAATTGCTTGGAAGCTTTCAATATTTCACAATACAGTGGTACCTTGTAATAAAGAACATTTTTAAAACAAACTCTTGTAAAGGTAATTTTGCCACTTCCACTTCTTTGTCTTCTATTGTCTCTAAAGCACGATACAACAAAAGTTTCATTATCTAGTGGAACATTATTATAAAGAGCTCCTATAAACAAGGTATCAGTTTTAACAAGGTGATTCTTTGCTCTTGTTATCCACTTTCAGAACTCAACTAAAGACATACCTATTTTAGATTGCTTATAATTAGTCACTGCTTTTTTGTCTTTCCCAGTTAGAATCATGAACAGACATTTCTGGTAGTCTCATCAGCGCCTTCGCTCTTGTCACCAGTTATCCACTTTCAGAACTCAACCAAAGACATACCTATTTTAGATTGCTTACAATTAGTCACTGCTTTTTTGTCTTTCCCAGTTAGAATCATGAACAGACATTTCTGGTAGTCTCATCAGCGCCTTTGATTAGGCAACTAGATATTGGGGCTTTATAAATTCCTGGATTGGATTGGATAGGATTCTGTTGGTCCCATACGAAAAGGTATCAAATCATCCTTTGGAATCGCAACTTACAAATATATTATTGAGTTCAAAATTCTTTTACAAAATACCTCTCTGAGATTCATTTGCTTGCACTCAAGGCTTCTTGCAATCAGGAATAGATTGCCTTTCAAAATCTCATTGAATTGACCTACCTTGGTTTTCTTATTGATTGCATTGAGCTCGGGAACCTGTTCTGTGAGGCACAGTAGAGGGCCTAGAGCACATAGCATGGAGTCTAACAGGACAGACACACTGCCATGGACCTCTATGTTATCCTGTATCAAATTGAGATTAAGAACGGTTTGTTATACATGTGAGACAAACATCCACTCAAAATCAAGGAAAGATAAAAAAAACAAACGAGGGAAATGCTCTCGATGGTCTCGCCTGCATTACGCAAATCGATGAATAAAAATTGAGGTTGGGACATTGTTTACAGGACGGTACGCCTGTAGGGTGGCCCATTAGCAGGCCCCAAAAAATAAAATCCTTTAAGCATTTTAAAGTGAATATTGACAAAAAATTAACAGAAGAATTCTTAACTATAATTGGTACCAAAATTGATAACTTTAATGGAATATGAACAAATTAAAAAAAATGAATTATTAATTCTCATATTAAGGTATAAAAACATAATCCAAGTCTACTGAAATTAAATGACCTTTGACCCTGACTTTGTGACCTGGAATTTGTGTCATATGATTTGTGATACTTGATAACCCTTGTTGACAAGTTTAATGGAATTTGAACAAACACTTTTAAAATTATGCTAACAATTCAAAATCTTGATGTTGATGCCACAACAAAGTCTAAGTTTGCAGAACTGAAACTACATTTGACCTTGCCTTAGTGACCTGAAATCTCTACTCACATGATTGGGGATACTTCATAACTCTTTAGTCTAAGTTTCATTGAATAAGAACTTATACATGTACCCTCTAAATTATACTCTAAAAATTATATTAAAAATTCAAAAACTTAATGCCGCTGCCGTCGCCGTCGCCGCCGCAACCGGAAAAGTGGCGCCTATGTCACAGGTGAGACAAAAAGGAAAATGTTGATTTTAAGAAAAACATGAAACATGAAATGAACCAGGACTTACTTGTCTCCTTTTGATTTGTGATAACTTTTTAAAACTCAAGAATTGGTTTTAAACATGTAATGTCTGTTATTGGAAATTTCTTTCTTTGATTCCTTTCTTCTGTTTTGTTTATACCTTCATCACACCAGGATGTAGCTGTGAGAAGCTACTCACCCTGTGTGTTTGCAGCTTGCCTCCGACGTCACTAAGTGACTCCCCCAGCAGTCTCAGGTAAGCGGCGCAGTCGATGGGGTTCCACTTGGGTGGCGTGATCTTCACCGGAGCAGCATTCGTCTTCTTCTTGGTGGCAGTGTGAACTTTCCTCTTAACAGGGTGAACAAGCTTCTTCACCTTGGGCTTGGGCTTGTCTGGTGTCTTGAGGCGGAAGGGCGGGGCGTCCGTAGCCGATGACGAAGCCCCGTCCTTGCCCTTGTTGAGTCGCTTCAGGGGCACCTTGGTGTTGACGGTGATCTCTCTCTTGCGCCACAGCTTCTTCTCCTCCTCGTCCAGCGTCTGCCAGAGGGCGCCCATTCGACGACTGATTGTGGAGAAATCTAGATTGCACACAGGAAAAGGAAATGCAAAGAGGAAACCAGTTTTACGAGCAAAGTTAAAAGCTTTTTCAAACGTGAGGAAAATGCAAATGCAATGTACAGATTCTTTTACAAAGCATTTAGTGTCTCATACATGGAATTGCTACATGTACTGTATGGAAAGGCAGCTCAGGGAAAAGAGTAGATACTGTAAAGTACATGGAAACAGAATGAAGTATAAAACTTTAAATGAACTAGTACATTCAAACACAGTCATGTCTCCATTAATACAAGTCACACTTTTTGTTTTATGCCTTTGATTCATTTTTTCTGAGAGTGGAATTTGCAAATGCTGCACTGATGAACATTCTGCCCTTGTGTACTGTCCATATCATAGTCAACTTGCCAATTGTGCATTACCAAATACCCAATTCCCACTTCACAGACAGGGGACTCGATGCAAGAGCCAACAGCACAACTAAGGAAAAAGACCATACTACTACAGCTGACCTGAGATGGCATTAGAGGGGATTTTGTAGTAGTGCTCATAGTACAGTATGGCTTTAAGTCGTGTTTTATGAATATGAGCCTACCGGTAGATATAAAATTCTACAGGCATGCAAAAAGCCTTTACTTACCCAGTCCTGGATTTTGTGAGACAAAAGTTGATCTGTAACTTCTACACCATAACATGTATCCAGATAGCTTGGTCTTCCGCATAACATACTGGAGAATGAAAAAAGGAAAATGACGTTTAGGTTTGTTTAACTTCAGTGAGACGCATTTACATGTACAGGTATAATAATAATAATAATAGTAATGCATTTGTATAGCGCATTTTCCATAAAGTTCATGTTCAAATGCGCTTAACTCCTGGCGCTCAGTGTACAATGGACTGTGAAAAAATGATGTTTCAGGATTGCTTATTAATGTAATTGCCCTAAAAGAGGATGCCCAAAGATGATCTCACAGGGATTTTACTCTCCACCAGAATGTTTCATTTCAAAATTGTCATGTTACCACAAATGTAATCTTCAAATCAGGTTACACGTACGGTAAAGTAGATTTTAGCATATAAAGATGCAGATGAATATCTAAAGATAAAGATCAATACCAAAGTCGTACTTTAGGACAATGAAGCATATTCATTGTAATTATACTTTTGTATTTGAAGTTTCCTTTTTTATTTGTCACCATTGTCTATTTGTACAATAACAATTTTGTTTGTTTGTTTTCTAACAATAGTTTTTACAAGATGACAAAATGAATAAACTTGAAATTAAATTGTTGACCATTTTTACCTACTTGATAGCGTTTAAGACCAATACTTTGGGTTATTCATTGAGTGATTTTTGAGCTACTATTTAATAAAATGGAAGAATCTAAATGTTTGGAAAAATAGAAGAAATTTCAAATAAAGACTATAAACAATGAGAGAATAGTGATCTTTCAAAAAAGTGACTAGAGAGAATATATATTGAAATCTTACCTTGACATTCCCGTGTTCATCCCTCTCCAAAAGATTTGGTTTCTTCTTCTTTTTCTTCTTCTCCTTGGCTAGTTTCTTCTTCTTTTTCTTCTTTTTGATCCATCCTCCATCATCTAATTCCTTATTCTCATCTGGAGCCATCATGTAGCTGGGGTAGATAGTCTCCATATCGGAACCGAAAGCCGTAAGTTGCGAGATGAGATCTTCGGCGCGAGAAGACTGAATCTCGCCCTCATTCCTATCATCTTTCTTAGATTTGGCTTTCGTGCTTGCCGAGTAGCTCTCTGCAGCTTGCTTCTCCAAGTTGTAATCTGGCACGGGCATTTGAGGCATCATGAACCTGTCCATCTCTTTGGACTTCACCTTCTGGATGTTGCTATCATAATCATCCTCCAGGTCATAGCCCCCTCCCAAGCTGTCTTCATCCTGTATTGACCTTGAGAAGCTGTCATCTCCCCCCTCCTCATCAGAAGACCCCCTAACATTCAGAAACCTATTGCGATCTCCTTTGAACTTAAACATCTTCTTCTTCTTTTTGTCCTTTTCTTTTTTCTTCTTCTTTGGAAGGGAATCCCTAGACACGTCCGAGGTTTGCGGACTGGGAACGGGCTGTTCCTCCAATGTCTGTAGCTTTGTTTTCAGCTTCTTTGACTTTGCCGAGGTTGTTGGAGTATCACTGTATCCACTATCAGATTCTGCTTTGATGGATTTGATCTTGGACTTGTCTGCACTTTTGGGAACTTTGGTAAAAGGTGGTAACGTTTGATCTTCTTTGACTTTAGCTTTATCAGCATCCTTCTTCTTTTTAGTTGACTTTGTGTCTTCTGGATTATGTTTGACACCTGCCTTTCGTTTCTTGCCAGGCTTTATCACGTCTTGGTGAGTCACCTCCTCACCATCAAGAGTAAGCACTTGATCCTCAAAGAATAACTTTGCTTTGATTTGCTTGCCTTTCTTCTTCCCTTTGCCAGTCCCTTTGGGAGGAGGAGACCTCTCTTCTGTCGCATCACTCTCTGGAGATGTATCAACCTTCGTCTTTTTAGGTGACAGAATAAATTTCATCTTAAGTCCCCCATCATCTTCGCCCCAATCACCAGTAGGGGACACACTTGTGGTAGGTAAAGGTGAGAATTCTTGCTTGCGCTTCTTGGAAGATTTCTTTTTGCTTGATGAATTGGAATCTGGGGGAATTTGTGGCAATGTTTTAAACTTAAACTTTTGGATGGGAGGATGATCTACCATTGCAGGTTCAGGGGAAAATGACCGCTTCCTTTTCTTACTCTTGAATGCCATGTTCCTGAGGCTAGAAGCAATTCAGAGACTCATCAAAAAGAAAGGTGCTTCCTTTCAACTTTCTGTTTTCCTGTCCAGGTCTGAAAGAAAATAATGGAAAATGTTAGATACAGAGATATTGCTGTGGTGACACAAGTCAACAGATGGTCAATATTGTAAAAATTCGTAGAATAACTTTGGACTTTCTTTTATTTGTAAGTGATGAAAAGGAGGTGTGATTACCTTGTAACAAAGTTTTTGTTAAGACTTAGTTAGGTGGGAAATGAATTATAACTTAAGAAATATAGTCAAACAACTTGCAAACAAATGTAACAACTGCTCATTTGCTTGTTGCCAAGATTCCGCAAGTATTTTGATATTATCATCAGTAGGGGCGCTGATCCCAGAATGAGGATTCTCTGCATTTAAACAAGGATATCCTCAAAAGCGCAGAAAAAATGTGTCCTAAAAAATGTGGATCGTCCTTTTGTAAATGTTTTTTTCTTTGGTGCTCTGCAGGTTTCGGGTTCCCTTCCGCACGCTGGCGATGGGAAAAACAGATTCAATCGTAATGAAATACCCCCAGTTCACCATCTACTTTTATGGATCGTCCGCCTCACCAAGGATTTAACGTTCATATCAAAATTGGAAAGTTAATGTGAAATGCATCAAGAAAATCATTCTTGAATCCATTTTTCGCATCGCCAGCATTGATCAGAAATCAAAATCGTCGACGAAAATGTGGACGATCTTTATTTTTGCCAGCATTTACGAAGATGATCCTAGTTTATGTGGAAGATCATATTCTCGGACCAGTGCCCCGACTGATCTTGAAAAAGGAAACCACAATTCACTCCACAGAGTTGTCACTAGCGGCGCAATTTATTCATTTTCATCACATTCGCAGACACAGTCATTCAATCCAGAATCATCAATAATTAATAGGATCTAAGCATTTGAATGAGCGATTTCCAAAACCACGATATACCCCATATTTCAATAATCTTTCTCGCCTAATACAGGCACTGATGACAGAAGATAATCGACAGACTGCAGACAATAATTGCACTCCACTCCACTTCACAACAAACACAATTTACATGGCACGGGACCGTTCAGAAGCCAAATGCACAAGCAAAGCTTCGGCAACACCCTTATAAAAAGTTATAATTCACATTTTACGAGGCATTAAACTTACCTTTGCAGCTAAAATGATACTTTGAATATGTGAGAAGCTAAAATTACCAAATATAAAGAGAGGAACATCGTAGATAACTAAAAACAATCTGTCTTGCTTTCAAGTTTGGTCAAATCATTTTTGATTTAGCGATCTCAAGCATTATTTCGGCGCGATGTAGGGCGCCCTCCATTGGACACACAATGATTGCTTCGGAAAAAAACTTTTCACGGGTTTTTTAACATTTTATTTCATGTTTGAGGAGGGGAGGGGGGTGTAATTTGCTATCACGTGATTGCTTTGTTTTCGATTAAGAAGTTGATATTGGAGCCCGAATGGGATAGGCCATCACTGTCTGGGATGTCCCTTGGGTGTAGATAGATCTACAGTGATTATAGGCCCTACTCAGGAATTCATTATTGTGCAAGCTCGGGTTTGGGAGGAGCGCGGATTATAACAGTTGAGCTTCAAATAACGTAAAAATCCACAGTTTTTTTAAAACATTGAGAGTTCCCACTTCGCGCACTTAGAAACATCACTTTGAAAGTGAAGAAGATGCTTTATGCGTAATTTGTGTTTATTCCACCTAATATGCACCGTTCTCGTGCATAAATGTATAATTTGCACATAACATTTGATAAGCACTTAATATGTATTATTTTAAAAGAACATTTTCGTAAGGTAATATATGCCTTTATTAAACTTTAGTACTGATAATGCGATTGCATTGTGAAAGAAAAGGTGTGGAAAGGATAAGAAACAGTTGACCATGTAGCATCATAAGTATTTGTGTGCACTGCAAGGTTCTGGAGTCATCAAAATCATAATAAATTTGACCGAGTCTTGGTAAAGTAACAAGCACTGTACGGGACAACACACATGGTGCCGGGGCTGGTACTACGGCTTGATTTCCTTGTCTTTCTATGCTCATTACTCAGCTAGTATACATTTTCTTTCAAAAATGTTTGGCACATGTCATTTATTTGTAATCTTGAACATTCAGTGTTCATTTTTTTATTTTATTTTAAACCAGAACCGTGGAGTTTATCTTTAAACGCCTGGATATAAACGATTTCGTTCGATCACCTGTTACGAATCAATTTATCTATAGTCTGAGAGTTTTACCCCCCCCCCCCCCC
>BEXV01000104.1:190727-203764 GCA_003118195.1 Hemicentrotus pulcherrimus
CCAACTTTCTAATTTGTTCATGACTTAAATTTCAACCAAAACTAAATAAAAACTGTATGACTCAGGAGGGTCTTCTTTTCTTTAAAGGACCTATAATGATATGCTATCCACAATATAATATTAGAAGTGCCCAGAAATAAATTACATTTTTGTACACTAAACACAGGGGAGTTATTTGCGACTACGTCACTATCTACTGACGAAAGTGAAATAACTTATACACAGCTATGATGTCATATTTCGAAAATTCAAAACTTTCTAATTATAGATTCATTTTATTTCAAACTTTCACCAGTCTGTTTCTCTAGTTTTCTCCTTCATACAAATGAGCTTATGATAAGGGTCGGATTGCCCTTTAATGACACTGGATAAACAGTAGATAATGCGCAGAAATGACAGGTGCGATAAACGATGGTATTATTGCATCTTAAATTAAATACTGGCACACGCAAATGTTGTAAGTTATTAAAATCTGATTAAGAATTCAAGGCATTCTATTTCAGAATGGTATTCAAAGGAAGATCATAGCACTCAATAACATACCAATTAATTTGACATCCTCTAACTTTACAATGTGCAAACCTCGGCCTGATACGATTTTTAAAGTAGTTCAGCGAAGGTTTCAAAATGCTTTTAAGCTTAAAAATGTTGGTATCACTTCAAAGAAAATGTTACAATCTTTTTAATAGTTGATATTTATTTTTCAAAAATTGTTACAGAATTGACTTATCTGCTATTAAAAGTAGTAAAATTGCTACCCGATTATTCCGCCCCTGATCGGCCCGCTATTGTGACGTACGATTTGTGACGTAAAAGGTTGGGCACAGGTCATGAGCGAGAGGGCTCTCAAGCCGTCTCACACAACTCTCAACTGCATGCATTATACGTATGCAAACGCCACTCGAACACTAGATATCTGATCAAAATGTCCGAGCTTGAAGAAGAAGTATTACTCGATTTCGAGATCGAAGCTGTTGAGCACTAATTATTAACTCTCAAACATGTGGAATGATTGCTTTTAATGTTGAAAATATACATTTTCAACAACCGTTATCGCTGGCGAATCTAGGGGCGACGCCCTAGTATTTAACCCGTTGACTACTGAATTATGTTATTCCCATAGGCTTTACACAGGCAACACCAGGTTCCAGTAAGCAGTGGGTTAAAAGGTAGACAAAAATCGGAAGTAAACTTTTGAAGAAGTTTCTCCCACTCTCGCAAGTGTATTACAAGATATCTAAAGAAAAAACAGGTCCGACTTCAGGAAGCATGGTAAGAAATCCATATACTCATGCAAATTTGAAATTGAGATTATTTGTTCTATTAAGGTTTTGTGTTTGCTTTGTACTATTTTCTAAAAACCTCCTAAACTTTATAATTTTATGATGATAAATGTATTTTAAAAAAATGTTTCTCTCTCTCTCTCTTTAAAAAAAAACATAGTAATGTTAGGAATTTCGATTCGTATTCACAGAAGGAATGGCGACAATTTAAATTAAAATTGTTGAGCGTCCGCCCACTTTCATGACTAATCAGATGTGAACATTACAAAGATAAAACAACCAACATAAAATAAGTTAAAACAAAATCAAAAATCAATCATAACAAAACAAAATAAACGAAGACAAGAGAGAGAGAGAGAGAGAGAGAGAGAGAATGAGAGAGAGAGAGAAAGGGGATAGAGAGAATGCAATCTCGGTGTGGAGTCGGTTAAAAGGTGCAACCACAGGTTTAAGTGTGGAATGCCACTCGATCGGAAGTATGATTAAAGGTCAAAGTCTTACTTCAAGTCAAGAAAGGTGAAGGAGGTCCCCTTGAATAGATAAAAGAAGAATCAATCACACACTGAATAATGACTCTTTATCATCATTCATTGCCACCTATCTTCGCCTCAGTGACTTGGAAGCAGGAGACAGGAAGAAACCTTGCGGAAAAAAATATTCGGCGTGGCAAATCCACATGATTTGACAAAAAACCTTTCCCATTTATTTTTAAGGTTGGTAAAAGCATAAACTACAAGTTATAAAGACCCCAATCATTTAGAGATTATGTAGATCATATTTATGACATTTAAATGATATGCGATGATTTTGTTTTGCTATATGGATGTATACTCCGTGCGACTGCGTGTGACTTCGGTCAGTGACTTTTGACTGTGCAAAAGCGATAAAGAGTCTCTCATTACCTTGTTATGATTTAGTATAATGTTATAGGCATAAGCTGCATTTTTTGTTTATAAAAAAGGTGCAGCAACTTCAATCGCCGGTGAAATCGTGTCTTTAAAGCAACATGTTTTTGTTTTTTTTAAATGCATTTTTATTTTGTATTTTGGATCATAATCACGTATAGCAACACTCAATTCCATAGAAAGAAGATATTTTGTGAAGAATGTTATCTTTAAACCATTTATAACACTTTTATGCACCTAAAACTTAAGAGTCAAGATTATTGCGCCTTTAATTTTGGTTTATTTTCGATGTGAAACTCGCACTGGAAAGATCGTTATCTTTAACCAATCATAACAATTCTATCGTCCCAAAACTCAAGAGTCGAGATTATCGGGCCTTTTATTTTGGTTTATTCTTAATGTGAAATTCGCACTGGAAAGAATTTTATCTTTTACCAATGATATCACATTCATCGGCCAAAAACTCAAGAGTCAAGATTATCATGCCTTTAATTTAGGTTTATTCTTAATGTGAAACTCGCACTGGAAATCAGCGGCTTTATTACACTTACAATATATGCAAAGTAGTTGGCTCATTTTTAGACAATAAAATAACGGAATAAAAACCTAAAAACACTGCAGATAATGGCAATTTCTAATTTTAATGGTGTTTTGTTCTGCCTTCGCGTTGTTATCATGTAATGATAGATTGGTCTTAAAATGATATTCGTTTCTTGAATCTTCATCCTTAATGACCTATTCTCCGGCATTACGCTGTTGATCTAGTAGTGGTCGTATTCTTTCCATGCGTGATAAAAACAATTCCTTTTATCATCCTTCACGGATGTGTGCGTACGCTAAAAAATCCTTAAAAGCCTATTTCGTGGCAGATAATTATTGCTTTGAAGGGGAAGGTATTGATTTAGCCACGGTTGTGCAGACATGTGGTTTAATAATGACTTATTCTGGCCGAAATAATAATATTTTACTGAATTTAACTTTGTCTAAAACAGCACCCATCTTCTCAGATGAGACCGAGTATGTGTCAGGACGACGACTCCGTTTGCTCTACCTCTCACCCCTTCCCCTTTTTTTCTGATGCAGTTTGTTTGGTAATTATACACCACTTACAAAAACGATACACTTTCTCGTTGTAAAATACAAAAACAAATCGACCGTCTCAATCCTCTCCTTTCTAAGGGATAACTTTACATCACTTGAGTTGTTTGTCCCCTTCAATAAAGCTCATGCAGACAGTTATATATATACATCTTACAGCATCTTACGTCATTAGACGGATTATGTAGTGAACAAATTAGTTATTAAGTAGACTCAGCAGAGTCCTATTAACGATTATACAATATAATTACTGCCCTCAACGTATGTATGCAGCCAGATGAAACTTAAAGACCTCACAAGAATCATCTTGTTCAATCATTAGTCATTAGTTTAATTACTTACATTGTTTTGAGTTTAGGATCACGGTTATGTTTTTATGATGTCCGGTTAATGTACCATATAGGGTTTATATGCATATATGTCCTGTAAATACCCATGTAGAGTTATGTATTGAGTTAATATGTATCAAAACTGTAGAATCTGTGTATTAAATAATATAAAATGAAATAAGGTGCGAATATAAGGCAGGTGACCTGCACAAAAGGTACCTTTTATTCAAAATCCTTACACAAATAACGAAGCATAAAACACTTTACACTACATCGAAATTTCTCAAGGTGAAAGAATGTTCTTTCATTCATTTATTAATGGAAATGAACAGTGAACCGACGTAATAGCTAGGCTTGTTGCATGTAGGTTCACTGGATTACTTCTGACTTAATAAATATGAACAGGAAGAAGAAGAAAAAAACAAACAGAATAAACATTCACTAGACTGAGACAAAAAGAGAAGTGAGACAAAATAGAACATGTATCTGACAATGAAAGTTTGACCAAATACTACTTGAAAGTTTGATCATAGCCTATTTGGTAATTAACCTACACTAACATACCAATTTACCTTTCGCAGTGTTGGAATTTAGAGCGATCAATCATCCATTCTGGTGTCATAATTCTCAATCATTGCTTGCTTTCATACTATTTGTGTTGTAGTCGGCTTTCAGCGATACACGTTTAATTATATTCATACATACGATCGTCATACGATCATCAAGTATATGATATTAGTGTAATAAGTATAAGTTTCAATATCAGTATCAATGTAATTATAAGTACCGGTATACATATCAGTATCAATTTAGGTATACGTATAAGACGTAATGTGTTTAAATGTAAGTATAAATATAAGTTTAATAACAAAAGATGTAAGTTTAATAACAAAAGATATTAGTGTAAATTTAAATGTAAGCAAAAGTGAAGAATATAACTACAAGTTTAAGTTTAAGTTTACGTTTGAGTTTAATTCAAGTCTAGGTGTAAACGTATTATTTATTGTACATTTCAGGAAAATCTTCTTTATTTGGTTGAAACAAATAATTAAAACATATACATAATGAGTCATGATTATGAATATAGAATGAAAGAACAAAGATATTGAAAAATATATCTAGATATCATTGATTTGAAAACATTTTAACCTGTAGTGGCAGTAACGGTCTATCTACTTTTTTAATTTTCATTTTAATGTACCAATTCAACCCCAGCGACATCGTTGAGATGAAGTTTAATGATATTAGAAACAGAATATTAAATCAAGAAATAAAATTGGATGAAATGAAATTAAGAACTGGGCCGGGTTGAATTGGAATTTGTTAACCAGTGTAAAGTAGGTTAGGTTCGAGAAGAATAGTTGTACTTAGGGGCGGTAGGAGCTGGGAAGGCTTTAATAGGGATTTGTTGGTCTTGGGGTTATGGCATTAACTTGTTACGGGTAGAGGCAAAGCCCCCCCCCCCCTCCCCCAAGCCTCTTTCGGGAATATGGAGTGGAGATCATTATTAAACTTGAACCTCTCCCTAACCCAAACAAGTATGCACCTTATTGATTTGATATGTCTCAATAACCTTGTTAAGCTTATCGTATTGCTCCACTTTCAGTCGATTTTCGCGGAACGTAAGTCTCTTTTCTATTAGTGGGTGTCAGAACTAGAATGAGGATATATTTCAATTGGAGTGGCAGAATTCAGTGTATCGTTTCACGAAATTATATCATAAGAACAAATTCGCCGACATGCCTTTCAGATGCATACATAAGATTTATCTCGTGTTTCAATAATGTGAAGTCGGTGAAATTGTTCATACATGTACGATGAATCGAGGCCTGGGTGGCTAACAATTTAGGAAACGCTGCATTTTCTCGATCCCCCAAAATCAAAATCAAATCTGCTTTTTCGGCAAGGAATATTATCCCTCTCTTTTTTTTCTCATAGGTTTTTATTTATTTCTCTCATAAAGAAAATTTAACATAATTTATAACATTGTATACAAAATAACAAAATAATTTTCACAAAGGTCTAAACAAATTTGCAAGTGAACTTTTACATTTACATACAAGGTTACAACTAAAGTTACACATTTACAGATGAAATATATTCACATAAACAAAATTATATTTTCCCATTAAAAATAAATCGCAAATAAAGTTTGTACAATTTTCTTGACCAGTTTGCTTATAAATCTCAAACTATTTCTTTTTATTGTCCACAATATTTTGTTTTCCTCTACAATTTTCTTCAGAAGGGTTATGATTTTTTTTTAAAATATATATATTTATATATAAAAAGAGAAAGAGCGAGAAAACACCTACTACCCCAGCCTCACACAACATTTAAAGACAAAACAAGTAAAACAGTATACAAAACACACACCAACATTTATCGAACTAACAAACAAAAGAAAAAGGAAAAGGAAAAAGAGAAGGAAAACAAAAAAGCAAGGCTAGAGAAAAGAGGAGGTCCTGAAAGTTGTATATTGAGAAACTTAAAAACAGAAAACATTAATTCTAAACTTTCCAAGGCTTCCCATTTCCTTAAATGTAATGAAAGGCTGTGTCTTTCCAATGAAAAAAAAAATTCTTCATTTCTATTTTCCAATAATCTATATTCTATTTCTTTGTTTTTGAAGGGTTTCCCTTCTCTCTACTGTGGAAAATCATAAATTTAATCAAAATCAAAATGTGGTTTATTAATTCCTCTGTTTTTTGAATTACTGTCATCTATTCCAATATGAATTTCTTTCCAGGATAATTTCTTCAGAATCGGTAAATTAAGTCTATATGCACATTTGCCCCAGACTTCCTTTATTGTATTACTTTCAAAAAATACATGTTGATAAGTTTATTAAATTTTTTTGCAAAATGAGCACAACCCGTTATCATGAAACATGAATCTATGTAAATGATGATTTGTATATAAAATAGTATAATAGTAGTTTACTACTTACTGTGTATCCCCAAGAAGTTACTCTTGGTATCCCCTTATATGTTTGTTTTAAACCAGACAATTGCATAATTCAAGTTACACTTTAAAAGGGGCTTCACATTAAACCCTTTCGACGAAACGAATAGGAGAGTTAAAACGCGTTTACATGTCGTAGAAATATGGTTTGAGTTGTAGCAACAAAACAACATCAGAGTATTAAACAGGAACATGAAAAGGGTGTAAAACAAATGAGTCGTATTATCTTTTGAAATCTCGTCTTGGTAATCCAATTATGCATACTGGGTTTAAATCGCTTGCGTATGTTTCAATATTTTCTGAGGGGGGGGGGGGGCATGGAATATATTTCTATCACTCGGGGATACCTTTGAGAAAAAAAACCATGTCACTTCATGCCATGGTGCCCACCTATCTATGTCGGATGTGTCAAATTGAAATTTAGTTACAGCCGACCTCGCCCTTTCCTTCGGATTAGCTCAGATTGAAAGCCGGCTAAAGAAATAACAGGCAGAATAAAATCAATTTGATATGTGAACTGCATCCTTCGCAAACCCGACCTGGATACAAACTTCTAGCTATACTAAGCTTGACTCGCGCTTGTCTGAGCGCTGTCTGGGTCCTTCCCAAAAACAGAAAGAAAAGGAAGACTTTATATTTTTGGTATATCAGTTTGCTGAGAGGCGGAAATGTGTCTTAATTTAAAGGGTGTTGAAGGGATTTGCAACGTGAAAAACCCTAAACTCGTTGAAGGATTAAAAATGTAAAAAAATCATCATAAAAAAATAACCTCCTCAAATAAGAATTTTTCATTTGGCAGTGTTTTATTCGTCTTGCTGCTACAGATTGATGTTTAGATACTTTTTTTAAAGGCTTAACTAGATCCATGAACGGGGCTTTAACAAAGTGTTATTAAAATAAAACTCGAATTATGAATCTTGATTTTAGATCTTCTTGAATCTTAATTAAAATTAATTATGATTTTGATGACTCCAGAACCTCGCAGTACACACCAATACTTACATGATACATGACAACAAAATTGTGATCCATTCCACACCTTTTCTTTCACAATGCAATCGCATGACCAGAACTCAACTTTATCGTTAATGATAATAATAATAGTAGTAGTAATTTTAGAAGCGTCATTCCTAGAAAAAGTAGTAGTAGTAGAAGTAGTATTACATACCGTTTCATACAAATTTCTTATCGTCTGTCGCATAGTTGTTACCCCGACATCTAAGTTCACTGACAATTTTTTTGAAAATTCTGACACAAAAACATTTTTTTTTTTAAATACATTCTTAGTCACATGCAACGATTTTCGATTGCGACTCGGAGCCCATGCAAGGTTCCTAAACGATACAATTTAAGAGAATAATCTAATTGACCTTCCCTGTGCTCTCATAATTGATATTTCGATTCTCTCGTAAATATTCAATTTACACTCTCATCCGTTTTCATTATCGCTTTAATACGGATCATCATGCAAGTAAATACAGCGCACATATTGAAAAAGGCGGTAGGGGAATATATCTGTTGAATCCCCGATGGATCTGAATAAGTCAAACTTGACATGGGTTCATGAGACTTTATACGATAACCGCCTATTCTCGCCCTTTCTATTTGCCGTCCAATTAGAACTAATTCATCACGTCAATACAGTTTCTATTAGAAACTCGAGCGTTATATTAACGCTTTGAACCTGTGGATTTTTGAGATTCCAGGAAAAAAAGGAAAAGTTTCCGTCATGTAAGGACCTTGACTTCAATCAAAAAAAAATCTTCCTTAAATTATATCCCTCTCATTTTATCTTTCCCCGAACTTTCAGAATTAATATATCATGTTTTTGTTGTGCAAATTTGTAGATGCAATTAACACACTCCGGTCTTGCTGTAATTAATCTTCAGTTTATCCCGAGACATCCATATACTAATCGATTTTTTCCTTGTTAAGGGCTGACCGTACATCAAACAGATTGAATTGTGAGTAATATAACACAGTGGCATCCGCATATAGATGTATTTAACCTACTTTTTTTTTAGAATAGGGTATATCAATAATAAATCCGACCAACAATAATGGGCCCAGTAGAGAGCCATGAGTCACTCCACCTGTCAATGGTAAAGCATCAAAAACTACATCAGTAACTATCTTTCGATCAAACAAATAGTTCCTGAACCATTGAAGCGATTCACATGTATTTCAGTATCCATCAAATCGGAGGCTTTTTGTAGAAAACAAAGATTGACCCTGTGTATTGACCCTGATCCATTGCGTTTAACCAGTCGCGGTCACTTTGACAAGCGTAGTACACGTTACATGTCTTTTTCTGAAACAAGATCGGTGTGCAGATATAATGTCGTTTACATATATACGTTGAATGAGTTGTTTCTGGACCATTCTTTCGCGAAGTTTTCAGGTGCATCGCAATAACGAAACGGGTCTTTAATTACTCTACTCTTTTAATGATTTATGTTAAACGAAATTTGCGGTCCAGATTATAATCCACCATTACAGAACTCAAATCATTTCTCTTTAATAAGGTTTATTTCTTATGTAGAACACTTTCCTGACAATGTATTTTGCTAGCATGTCCAGTGGAGCATTGTCTAGTAGCCAATTGCAAAAACACTCTACTCTTCGATTGGCAACCCAGGTTGCAACTTTCAATCAACAGATCAATTGAAATAAAGTACAATTGGGGGCAGTTTTGTTCGTCAGTGTAACATTTAAACTATTACTCCCAGCATTGACATGGGTGCAAGTAAATGTAAGTGGATGGAGAGGGACAAAGGATACAACTAATGTGGGTTAAAACGCCTCGTTTAAGGATGTAAACACCTATCGAGGATGGAACCCTTTGCTTTCCTATGCTAGTCGAGGGCATTAACCAATAAACATGTCGTATAAGTTTGCGGTTATTCCCCAATCACTGTGCTTGATATTGATATTGATTTTATTTAAAGGCATAACGTCATATCCGTAAACATAATGACATGGGGTTTGTACTTAGGGCGTAGCGGAGAGCGAATATGAAATGTCAAGCGCGTTCACTGATACAGAACTTATCCAGTTATCGGAAGACTTTCGCTGTCCTCCAAAAGATCTGTCTTACCCTTTCTCCCTCTAAATAATCTGCTGATATTATTTGTCATGGCAACGAGGTTACACAGCGGTTTGTAGTCAGTCGAAAAATGTCAATCATGTATTCAAAATTTGATTGAAATTTAATGATGCGATGACATTGCCGAATAATATGTATATTCATATAATATAATGGCTTCACGATTCGTAGATTAACACGTGTTAACGTGCTGTGTGGGGGAAAATGTGACAGAATTATGTATATTGAATTGCTATTTCGCCAAGAGAGACAGCACACAATGATGAAATGTTGTTCTTCGTGTTGCCATATCTAATTGGAGTTTATAAAAGTACCCTGGCTATTCACAAAGGTTTCGTGAAATAAATTGTAAGCTAGGAAATAGAACTATACATTTTCTGATTAAATGTTATATAAATAAAAATAGTGTCGTAGTTTACATTTTCTATCTGCGTGCAGAATATTGTGGTTTGATTTATAGGTGTGTCTGAAAGTACTTGGAGTTACTAATCATCTGAAATCCCTTAAATACAACAATAAACTTTATAAAAGGTATGTCATTGTTATACTCGTTTGGTGCAACGCCATTGGGTCTGTGATAAATTCATTGTTGTTTCATAACATAACGGACGCTTACAACTATCATCGAGATATGTATATCATGAGCGGCTACCCCTTATTTGTATAATGGTTTAGTTCTGATTTGATATGTTTTTCTTCATATTTTTGCGTGATTTTGATTTAAATATAATTTGTTGATAATGCAGTTATCCACAGATAGCAAACTTTTATTTATGATAAAAAGTCTAAACAGTGTGTACATGTACTATTAATTGTCATAAATGTATCAACAAGTTACAAGTAAATGCATTTCCAAATTTAACATGTAGATTGATGATGCATATTTCATCGAATGCAGATTGAAACAAGAGTATTTAGGTATGTGAGTTATTTCATTGTTTATAGTAAAAGTTTAATTCTAATGGGAAATCTTAAAATGAGCCCTTTAGGAGTAACAGGAACACGGAAATGTTTTTTTAGGCAAAATCTCGAATTGCAAAACTATAACAGTACCTTCATAATCTCCAATAGTATAATATTTTGGTTGAATTGAGAAGAAATGTTTTTTTTTTTTTGCATTTTTAATTCATAAATTAATTTGCTAATTAATTTGTTAAAATTAGCATAGATATGACTTGATCATCAGCACCTGGAGATGAAAAGAGGCCTCCCGACCAGTGCACTCAACGTCACAATAGAAAAGCTAAACAAAACACAAAACACATAAGAAAAGATCCAGAGTGGACCTGAAATGTTCTTTTTCCCCTCGAAATGTGGGTTTTATTACCTACGTATGGTCTGGATTATATGCTGGTCACGTGGTACCTGGTGCATGCCCCCATTACCCCCATCCCCGCTCCGGATCCGCCACTGTAGACAAATACATTATATCTTATCTTACCACCTGGGGGCATGTTTAGATACTACGTGGTCAAATGCTTCCAAACAAAATTTGAAGCACATTACACTTTTGTCATTATTTGAAATAAATAATTTCCCACGTCTTATCTGAACGATGCTTGAGAATGTTAACATTAACTATTATACTGCAACTAGGCCAGTTTATTGGCAAGTGACTCGATTCATTATTGCGAGCAACTTAGCTCCGTATTATAATAGACAAAATTTGAAGCACATTACACTTTTGTCATTATTTGAAATAAATAATTTCCCACGTCTTATCTGAACGATGCTTGAGAATGTTAACATTAACTATTATACTGCAACTAGGCCAGTTTATTGGCAAGTGACTCGATTCATTATTGCGAGCAACTTAGCTCCGTATTATAATAGACAAAATTTGAAGCACATTACACTTTTGTCATTATTTGAAATAAATAATTTCCCACGTCTTATCTGAACGATGCTTGAGAATGTAAAGGATACATAATCTGCAACTACCTCAATTCACTGTCGAGTGACTCAATCCATTATTCACTGGCTGCTTCATGCTATTATACAGTACATTTGCAATATTTGTATTAAACCTAGGCTTTTCAAGTCGTATTGGCCGTCAGAAATGCTTGACCGTGAGAAATGCTTGCAAGTTTTTTGCTTCCATTTTTTTTTCTTTGCGACACGGTAAAGCGGTTTCCTTTGAATACCGGTTACTGTGTCAGGAGATTCATTTCAACGCGAAGACATATATATCTCTTGTATTTCATTAAAGATTTATGTGTTGCCATGTGAGGGAAAGATAATGAAAAAGATGATATTTCAGAGTGACGTTCCCATGATTCATTACAATTTGACGGAACAGAAGAAGGCGGAAAAGAAGAAGAAGAAGAAGAAATAGAAGGCTTTCAAACAGACTTAACTTTTGTCGCTAGTACTTGCTGTTACTGCTACTCTATGTATAGTCAAATTTAATTAATTTATAAACTGTCCCCATCTCCTTTTCTTTTCCTCATTATGTGCATGAAAATCCTCAATATGTGCTTGTAGTTTGGACTGTACTAGCTTTGCCTGCTAGCATTTCATAAACACGCTCGTTGGTTATATGTCATCTTCAGCGTCCTCCATCCACAAAGTGAAATGGAGAATGGAACCAGCAAATGCCACCCCCCCCCCCCTCTACCTGTGAAGAGACAAAACTCGGATTGTAGCGTGTTTCTTGTAATGCCCTTTATGGATGTACCAGTGACATTCCCCCTTACACACACACACACGCACACACACGCCAACACGCACACACACACACTCTCGCGCACACTGTATTCATCATAATCAACTTTTCCATTTCGCTTTTGTTATTCATGCCGGTACGCGATACGCTTTTCACTTGTTTCTTCAACATGTTCAAGAAACACTTCGTTGTTTCCAATTAAATTACATTTGGCCATGTCAGTAGGTGAGTGCATCGCTTCTTCTCCTCATTCCAAACAACAAAAGATCAAGGCGAAACCGATAATATTACCCCTTCTTAATATCTGCGATTTCTTACCTCGTTACTTAAGGAACCTCACTCCGGCATTACAATCCTCTAGAGTAGGTCGAACAGATGTTAATGGTCTTTATGGCCATAGCTGTAATGGCGTTTCAAGAGCGTTTCGCCAATATAGCCTTTTTTAAGAGTGGTTTAAGGGAGCGTGAGTGCCATTAATCCGAAAATCACCATTCGTTGAACTCCTCTTTATGAAGTTGGCAAAATATTTTCTTGAACTCATCATTTCTTAACGAAGTAATCTAATTCCAAACTAGACAGAAAATACAATTTGAAGTTCCATCCACCATAGGTCTTTTATTAATTGCATTAAAAGGTGGTCAGTGATGAAAAACAATCTTTTATCAAAAGAAAATGTCCAGTATATAT
>BEXV01000104.1:207247-227295 GCA_003118195.1 Hemicentrotus pulcherrimus
GAAACGTCTGGACGGAGTAGAATTATGTAAAAGAAATAAAATTGATAGATTATTTAGCCCATACAAACCCATATTAAATGCATTTAAGACAATGACATTTTTTTCAAATAAACGCACAGCAGAGTCTCATCTCTATGTTTAAATACACGAATAACCTTAATGATTCATTTAAACAAAATTGGTATTAAATAACGCTATCGATACTTACCAAAATAGATATTGGCGAAAATCACCCAACGACGATGGGAAACGCCATAGAATCCAACAACAACAATTACTTTACTGGGAATTCATTAAACTTTCCTTTGATAAATACTCAATTATTGATCCTGCATAAATCAATAAGACATCATAGTCTAGATTTATGGCATGTACTGCCAGGCTCAATAAAGTCATGTTAAACCCGTAATCCATTCAAAATTCAATGTGAAGAAATCATTTCTATCAGAATAAATTGTTGCCCTTTTCCTAGTGCTAAATTAATATTCAATATCATACCCAAATTTCTATAGAACATCCATCATTGTATTTGGTAACTCTTATATAAGTATACAAGAGTTTTTGTGTCAGTTATATTTGCATGAGCATATTTTCATTTTCATCATCACCACCGACATTTGTTTTTGTTATCATCAATCAACTGAATTTTCAACACTAAATATAAATTACATCTTCCTAATGAAAAAACTATTTTCGTAGTTAATGTTTAGTGGCTCAGTAACGAGCCAAGAGAGATTACGAAATCAATTTTTATTGTTATTTCACGAATGATGTTTGATTGAAAGTGTATTTATTGTAATTTTGAAATGCTTTCAGTAGAGGTTGTGTTATGTTTGTTTCATTCCTTTTACTGGTGGAATAGATAAATGGTATGGAAATGAAGAAAACTAAATAAATTATAGATGTTATATTACAAGCGCCGACTCATTTGGCTGGCGATGTATTCTATTTTACAGTTATTTTATTTCACAGCCTGGAACACGAAGGAGTGCAATGGTAAAAAAAGGTTGTAAAAAAACAGATATATTTACAACACACTCACAACATGGTATGCAGGCTTCACACAATTTTTCGTTTGATATATTATGATTATTTAGGCTGTTCCAAATACCGCTGTATCTACTAAAAAATAAACAGATCAAACTTGTACTCACACTTTAAAGGGATAGTTGAGTTCTGATTTCAGACCGCAAATGCCTTTAAAGTGCATGGTTATTGCTCTTAATCTTATCTATGACATTTCTAGTTCCCTTTTAGGACCTAGAATGGCTATAAAGGTCATTTAAGACCCCAAAATGTGTTAAATTTTGCCAATACGATCTTACCAATTTAGCTCTACTTTTAAAAAAATACAGTGAACGTTAATTAATTAACTAATTAATAATAAAAATACATAGGCCTGCTAGTTGTGCGTAATATAACCAACAGGAAAATGTCAACAAAAAAGTCAACGTCTGCATTGGCTGAAATACAACGTAATAGGCGCTATTTCGTTTTTCCAACGGCTTTTTCAAATTATCGAATATTTGTGGTGGTACACAAAATTAGAAGTAGTTATTTTTATGGATATTTCAGCCGTCTCTGAACCTATTTTGAACAAAAACAAAGATAAAATTGTCATTTAAATTGTATGCTCTTTCAAATGTGACACTCAGTTTTTCATTATTTCACCCAAAACAAATATTTTGTGTAGCGCCCTCTGCAACAGAACTCAAATATCCCATTAATCCCTCGAAATACAACACCTTACCCAAAACGCAAAATTAACTTTATCTTAACATTTTGTTTTCAATTTCCCTACAGATATCTTTTGGGGCTGCTTCTCCTCTCCTGAGTGATCGTGTGAAGTGCCCCTCCTTCTATCGTATACCGCAGTCCGCCGCTCAGCAAAACGTCCCGCGTTTACTTCTTCTCAACAAGTTCGGTTGGAACCGCGTTGCAATCATACGTCACAGTAACGTCTTGTTTACTGCGGTAAGTCTCATTAACGTTAATTCTGCACGGTTTAATGGGCGAGTCCTTGATTGACATGAATTGGAAGGGGCTTTTTATTTCTTCCAGAAGGTGATTTCCCCCCTAAAAAATTTAAAATCTGGCCAGCATTCCCTANCCCCCCCCATTCAAGCTCACCCTCTCAAGAAGGGGTGATGGTCCCTTTGGCTGACACCGAATCTCCCTTTAAAGTTTCTAGTGTAATTGATTATAAGCCTGAAAAGTTTCAATCAATATTAATCAGACACCTTCGAAAGTGATCATCTACCTGCATTAATAAATCGCAAATCGCAATTAAGGCCTCGCTCTAATTGTGTCGGCCGGTTGTAAGTATTTTATCTACTTTGACCGTGATAGTAAAGCACCTGATACAAATGGCCATGTACTACTTATGAAATCAATTTCGTCAATCATTGTTAAATTGGACAATGATAGGTAGATATGATCTTCCGTAGAATTGAAACATCCTTCTATAACTTTTTATAACGTTTATCCCAGCTACAAGGATTTTGAAATTGGCTAATACTCGCATTTTCATGTACGATACAGAAAATGTTACCGATGGTTTACAGTAAATTAAATAATACGCATTGCATAACCGTCATTATATATCATACCTAAATGTTGTACTGATTTACATAATACGCTGTAAATCCTTCGGTGAATGATATATGAAATATAATATTTAATTGTAACAAGATCGCAAAGGCCTTCGAGAAATCATCTCAATTAGGGCCATATCATAATTGAAAACCCTATTGTCTATCCATAGACACCATGTTCGGATTACGTAATGCCTATTGTAACGTTCTCAAATGTTAGTAGGAGATGGACAATGCTTTTTACGTTGATTGATGTTGGTTTTCCGGAAGTCTTTTAGTGCGATCCTCTTTTGTGTATTTATTCAAGGATATGTATTACGTAATGTTTTCAATATTAATGCACACAGACTATGGAGAATCTCCGCGACAGACTGGTAGCAGACAACTTCACCATCGTTGCCAACGAGCTTTTCGACGAGGATCCATCATTCTCTTTAAATTACATTAAGGTGAGAAAAAGTACATTCACCCGTCATTCTCATGCATCGGTATGATTAGAAGGACTCTGATTTACATCAGAATTATTCCATTAGTGCTTCTATTTGAGCAACGTTCGCGGTCTAACACGCTTAATATCAGATAATAATTTGAGCAATGATAAAACGGATAATGTAACTTTTGACGCATAAAGACGATCTGTCTCGAAATGACTTTGAAACCTCGTTGATGTACAAAGCGCTGTATTAACGCACAAATTATAGCCCTGCCGCTTTTTCTCATCCTTTATCTCTCACTCAATCACCCCCACCGCCTCTCTCTTCCTCGCTCTACATTTCTTCCAGTCCCTCTCTCTTTCTCTCTCTCTACATCTATCCCAGTCTCCCTCTCTGTCTCTGTCTTTTTTTTTAATGTCTCACTAGCAAGGAGTAAGTCTTTATATTTGTAGGACATTAAAACTAAGTCTATGCTTTTGAAACTTTGTTTTTTTTCTAAAAATCTGGCTTACAATAAAGTATTTGTTATTCTTGTATGACGTTATATATTACTTGGATATTGCTAGTTGTTCGTTTTCCAAAATTATGTGAATTTATTTACGATATTGACACTTTTTGGATGCAGTTTTTCATCTTTGTACATGTCATGGCACATGTCGGGGGGGGGTCGAACTAGAAACTTTAGTATAATGCCAAGTCTTTTATCTTAGATTCTCATCTATCGTCCTGTGAATTTGATTTGTGGATATCTTCATGCACATTTTATCATAACATAGGAGGGTCCAGAGCAAGATAGAGAGAGAGAGAGAGAGAGAGAGAGAGAGGCGGATAGGGGAGAGAGAGAGAGAGAACGCGAAAGAAAAAAGGTTTATTAAATCTCTTTATTGGTTTTTGAATATTTCAGGACTTTTCATACCATCAAAATCTTTATTAATTCCACTCTTAATTCATGTCACTCTTTTGCATTAAAATCAATCCGTCAAATGTAATGTGATGATAAATACAATAGAATGTTCATGGTGTTTAAACGCAACCAATATATTCGCTGTTCGACAACATCAACGACAACAGCAACATCAACAAATACGACCACAACAGAAACATCCAAAATATTTGCCTTAGGCGCTATCAAATGATGGCTTCAGTTGCTTCGTATACAAAATAGTAGATTTTAAAATAATTTACCACTCTTTGTTAATGTAACTAAACTTAAGATACTAATCAGTATGATTGATAAAATCCCGAGAATATTGCATTTGTATAATCCGTTTTCTCTGCCTGACTGTGATTAATGGATGCATTTGTATAATCAGTTTTCCCTGCCTGACTTTGATTAGTGGATGTAATCTGGCAATAAGGCCACGATTCTCATTGTGCATCTAATGGAATTGCAACCTTTTATAGTAATTATTCTTATTCTGATTATTATTATTATTTATTCGACCATTCGTAACAAAAAGCACAAGTACAATACAGCATGGCAAGAAACAAGTACATAATAAGACTGCAAAAACACGTGCAAAGAGATGAGGGATCAGCAAGTGGGTCAGGGTGCACAAAAGTGAAGTTCATCACTGTTGCCCAGAGGCATGTGCCCCCACACATGCTACTCCCAGTACATAATTAAAAATTGTAAACATAGAATATTGCACATGATAAAGGGGGGAATTACTATAACAAAACAATTACTATAAAAAAAGATGGATTAGAAATTGAATATCAAAAAGTTAATGTAAAAGCTTGAAGACAAAAACAAAATACAATAATACATAGCGCCATTATCCATTGAATTAAATGCTCCAAGCGCTTCAAAATATAAGGGAACACATTACATCATGACAAAGGAATTGTATAACTTTACAAAAAAAGTACATACATGAAAGAATGTCTGTCTTCAAAACGCAAAATTAAACAATAAAGGTTAGTCTTAAAAGACGTTGAAGAATTGGAATATTCGTCAGCTCCTGTGGAAGTGAGTTCCATAGAGCTGGTCTGGCATTTAATAGCAAAAGATCGTTCCTACAAAATTTCGTTGTAAGTGGTATGTGTAGACGACCAGAGTTGGAGGATCTAAGGGTATGTGTGGGTTGGTAGTGGTGAACTAAAGACTGGTTGTATTCTGGAGCTGTTCTGCTCATAATGTGATAAACTAAAAGAAGGCTTTTGAAGATCTTTACGGGCAACCAATAGATATTTGTGAAATAGGTGTAGTGTGACTACGTTTGCTTGACAGAGAAATGATGTGTGCAGCTGCGTTTTGTAGTTTTAGTAACTTCCGTATGAAGCCAATATTGCGTAATCAATAGCGAAGTGATCTGGAAATGCTGGTGATTTGTTTAGACAAAAGACATTTGAGAATCAAGCATGACGCCAAGATTAAGACATGAATTCGATAAAGAAATGGTGTTACCGGAAACAGAAATGGAGTAGGTAATTTGTTCAACTTAGATTTTGAGCCGAAAAGAATGAACCTGTATTTACTGTAGTTTAATAGCAAACATGTGACTTCATCCAGGCGTCAATATCAGCGATGCATTTTTCTAAATTGCCCAAGTTTCGAGAAACTTAAATTTGATGATGCGATAAATAAACACAAATTTGTATGTTATCTGCATATAAAAGATAGTGAACAGAGTGACGTTGGAAACAACTTCTGAGACCAGTTACATAAATTTAAAATAAGATGGGCCCGCCCACAGTACTATGTGAACTACGGTGTTCCTTTATTTACGCTAGTATAATTTAATTTGCTGCCCTGAATGGGAACTCGATGCACATGTACTTCAACTTTTAAAGCCAGATATAGTTGAAATTCTTATGAGCGATATGTGTGAAATAATTATAAACGGGTCAACTGTTATGTATAGATGTTTAGACTTTTATTTATGCAACCCGAAAATTGTATTTTTCAAACTCGAATGCGAACACCAATATCAGCAACTGCGTGAGCACGCAGGCCCGTATTACTTTTTTTCCTTTCATAACTTTTTTTTATCAATGTTAGTCAATGCCTGATCTTTTAATCCCGTATGATTGAAATAATCTGGGGGTCCCCTTCGTAATCCATGATCCGTTGCTTTTATTTCCCCGAAAATATGGGAAGGATCTCCCAAGATCATTGGAAAGACAGCCAATATACGTTTAGTTTTATTTCTTACTATTTTCCTCAACTCTAACAAATATTGGACAAAAATAATAGAATTTGTGTTTTTATATAAGATGGTTATACTTCATTTCTGTTAAATTGGCGAACTTGGCGCTGTTAAATAGGCTCACCAAATAGGCCATTTTGTCTCAATCACCACAGCTTTAGATACGCAGACCTCTAAACAAGCGCGTATGATTGATAATAATAATCATTCAATAAGGAATTAAAAATCAGAATATATATGTTCGCCGCACAAGGGACGAAATTTGCCTGAAATAGGATTGCGTCAATGATTGACGCGGCCTTAAACGCGCCAGAAGAGTGATGTACATAATTTGACGCAAACTGAGGAGTAAAAACAACGCTTTTAATTGGCGTATCCGCTTTTTGCCTATCTATAAGACTGTGCTAGCGGCTCTCCATGTCGTTAACGTACAAATACTCCAATAAGCTACCCCCTCCGGCGTTCCACAACCTGTTTGTTATATACAACATAACACATCCTTATCCGCCTCTAAACTCTCAGAACTTTCATATGCAAAATTGCTAATTGCGCNGGGGGGGGGTCGAACTAGAAACTTTAGTATAATGCCAAGTCTTTTATCTTAGATTCTCATCTATCGTCCTGTGAATTTGATTTGTGGATATCTTCATGCACATTTTATCATAACATAGGAGGGTCCAGAGAAAGAGAGAGAGAGAGAGGGAGAGAGAGAGGTGGATAGGGGAGAGAGAGAGAGAGAGGGGGCAGATAGTAGAGAGAGAGAGAACGCGAAAGGAAAAAGGTTTATTAAATCTCTTTATTGGTTTTTGAATATTTCAGGACTTTTCATACCATCAAAATCTTTATTAATTCCACTCTTTATTCATGTCACTCTTTTGCATTAAAATCAATCCGTCAAATGTAATGTGATGATAAATACAATAGAATGTTCATGGTGTTTAAACGCAACCAATATATTCGCTGTTCGACAACATCAACGACAACAGCAACATCAACAAATACGACCACAACAGAAACATCAACAATATTTGCCTTAGGCGCTATCAAATGATGGCTTCAGTTGCTTCGTATACAAAATAGTAGATTTTAAAATAATTTACCACTCTTTGTTAATGTAACTAAACTTAAGATACAAATCAGTATGATTGATAAAATCCCGAGAATATTGCATTTGTATAATCCGTTTTCTCTGCCTGACTGTGATTAATGGATGCATTTGTATAATCAGTTTTCCCTGCCTGACTTTGATTAGTGGATGTAATCTGGCAATAAGGCCACGATTCTCATTGTGCATCTAATGGAATTGCAACCTTTTATAGTAATTATTCTTATTCTGATTATTATTATTATTTATTCGACCATTCGTAACAAAAAGCACAAGTACAATACAGCATGGCAAGAAACAAGTACATAATAAGACTGCAAAAACACGTGCAAAGAGATGAGGGATCAGCAAGTGGGTCAGGGTGCACAAAAGTGAAGTTCATCACTGTTGCCCAGAGGCATGTGCCCCCACACATGCTACTCCCAGTACATAATTAAAAATTGTAAACATAGAATATTGCACATGATAAAGGGGGGAATTACTATAACAAAACAATTACTATAAAAAAAGATGGATTAGAAATTGAATATCAAAAAGTTAATGTAAAAGCTTGAAGACAAAAACAAAATACAATAATACATAGCGCCATTATCCATTGAATTAAATGCTCCAAGCGCTTCAAAATATAAGGGAACACATTACATCATGACAAAGGAATTGTATAACTTTACAAAAAAAAGTACATACATGAAAGAATGTCTGTCTTCAAAACGCAAAATTAAACAATAAAGGTTTGTCTTAAAAGACGTTGAAGAATTGGAATATTCGTC
The DNA here is from genome assembly GCA_003118195.1 of Hemicentrotus pulcherrimus. NCBI lineage: Eukaryota > Metazoa > Echinodermata > Echinoidea > Camarodonta > Strongylocentrotidae > Hemicentrotus > Hemicentrotus pulcherrimus. The sequence continues at coordinate 215,303 of BEXV01000104.1, forward strand.
AGCTCCTGTGGAAGTGAGTTCCATAGAGCTGGTCTGGCATTTAATAGCAAAAGATCGTTCCTACAAAATTTCGTTGTAAGTGGTATGTGTAGACGACCAGAGTTGGAGGATCTAAGGGTATGTGTGGGTTGGTAGTGGTGAACTAAAGACTGGTTGTATTCTGGAGCTGTTCTGCTCATAATGTGATAAACTAAAAGAAGGCTTTTGAAGATCTTTACGGGCAACCAATAGATATTTGTGAAATAGGTGTAGTGTGACTACGTTTGCTTGACAGAGAAATGATGTGTGCAGCTGCGTTTTGTAGTTTTAGTAACTTCCGTATGAAGCCAATATTGCGTAATCAATAGCGAAGTGATCTGGAAATGCTGGTGATTTGTTTAGACAAAAGACATTTGAGAATCAAGCATGACGCCAAGATTAAGACATGAATTCGATAAAGAAATGGTGTTACCGGAAACAGAAATGGAGTAGGTAATTTGTTCAACTTAGATTTTGAGCCGAAAAGAATGAACCTGTATTTACTGTAGTTTAATAGCAAACATGTGACTTCATCCAGGCGTCAATATCAGCGATGCATTTTTCTAAATTGCCCAAGTTTCGAGAAACTTAAATTTGATGATGCGATAAATAAACACAAATTTGTATGTTATCTGCATATAAAAGATAGTGAACAGAGTGACGTTGGAAACAACTTCTGAGACCAGTTACATAAATTTAAAATAAGATGGGCCCGCCCACAGTACTATGTGAACTACGGTGTTCCTTTATTTACGCTAGTATAATTTAATTTGCTGCCCTGAATGGGAACTCGATGCACATGTACTTCAACTTTTAAAGCCAGATATAGTTGAAATTCTTATGAGCGATATGTGTGAAATAATTATAAACGGGTCAACTGTTATGTATAGATGTTTAGACTTTTATTTATGCAACCCGAAAATTGTATTTTTCAAACTCGAATGCGAACACCAATATCAGCAACTGCGTGAGCACGCAGGCCCGTATTACTTTTTTTCCTTTCATAACTTTTTTTTATCAATGTTAGTCAATGCCTGATCTTTTAATCCCGTATGATTGAAATAATCTGGGGGTCCCCTTCGTAATCCATGATCCGTTGCTTTTATTTCCCCGAAAATATGGGAAGGATCTCCCAAGATCATTGGAAAGACAGCCAATATACGTTTAGTTTTATTTCTTACTATTTTCCTCAACTCTAACAAATATTGGACAAAAATAATAGAATTTGTGTTTTTATATAAGATGGTTATACTTCATTTCTGTTAAATTGGCGAACTTGGCGCTGTTAAATAGGCTCACCAAATAGGCCATTTTGTCTCAATCACCACAGCTTTAGATACGCAGACCTCTAAACAAGCGCGTATGATTGATAATAATAATCATTCAATAAGGAATTAAAAATCAGAATATATATGTTCGCCGCACAAGGGACGAAATTTGCCTGAAATAGGATTGCGTCAATGATTGACGCGGCCTTAAACGCGCCAGAAGAGTGATGTACATAATTTGACGCAAACTGAGGAGTAAAAACAACGCTTTTAATTGGCGTATCCGCTTTTTGCCTATCTATAAGACTGTGCTAGCGGCTCTCCATGTCGTTAACGTACAAATACTCCAATAAGCTACCCCCTCCGGCGTTCCACAACCTGTTTGTTATATACAACATAACACATCCTTATCCGCCTCTAAACTCTCAGAACTTTCATATGCAAAATTGCTAATTGCGCTTAGATCTATCCGACAACATGGCTCTGACCTATAGATTAGTCTCCAAACTCCACGTACTATGATATATTCCTCAAGGCTGCCATGAAGCGTAAATTATTGTCAGCATATAAATTGTAATTAAATGAGGGCTCCAAAGGCAAGCACTCGCAAACACCCACACACACACAAACACACACACGCACACTTGCTTGCCCATGCACATACATGGTTAGAACATAAAGAACCCATTTCACAAAAGACATACACTTGCCTATTATACACATTTAAACTTGACGCATTTCATGTAATACCTTTAAAAAATGAATTCCCGCACGTGGCTGTTATAATCAGTTTCTTTCAAGTTTAGTTTCATGTTCATTTATTTATTTCAACAAATCTCAAACAACTGTTAACACAAAACGTGCAAAACATCACACAATTGAAAACAAAATTATAAGATTATAACATCTAAATGATCATTACACAATAGCCTGTAACATCAAATGATAAAAGAGCAGGAAAAATGTTCTTCTTTGGTTCAAGCTGAAGTGAGAGTGTGGGGGACCCATAAAAGAAGCTAAGCTTGTGATACAAATGTCCCCTTCAGTAACTTACTAAAATATATACAAGAAAGTGAAATAATGACAAAAGAGAGAGAGGGAGGGAAAGAATGAGAAAGGAAGGGAGCGTGAGGTGGATGATGTTCAGTTAGAAGAGAGAAAAAACGTTCTCCGACTATTAAAGATTGAAGTCGAAAAAAGAGATAGATCGAGAGAGAAATTTGAGAGAATACTAAGCGAGAAGAATGGTAAAGGTACTTCTATGAAAACCATTTCAAGTTAATCAGGCTACATTACACTATCACAGCGCGGTTAGCTCAGTCGGTAGAGCATGGGACTCTTAATCCCAGGGTCGTGGGTTCGAGCCCCACATTGGGCGAACTCCTTTTTTGTAGAGGTGTCGTGGTCGAGTGGATATGTCACCGGACTGTGGATAACAATTTCCGCGGTTCACGTCCCGTCGCGGCACTAATGTCCTTTGGCAATACATTGATCTATATTTGCCACTCTCCACCCAGGTGTTAAATGACCGGGGTTATAATATGTTCTGCGCCTAGAAACAAATTATAAGGCGCATTATAATTGTGAGCTACTATTACATGTATTATTATATTATGTGAATATCACATACATGTCAGGAACAAAGAAATATACAAATAGCATGTCCAACATGAACTCACTTGGATATTGTTTTAAAAGAAGCTTTTGCAAGAGAGTCTAAATAAATGGAATGTAGAAGCCTTTTTCAGAGTAGGCTCAAGCGGATTTAAAATTTTTGGGTCCATTGCACATAAAGGTATCAACTGTTGATACTGATTCGTGAACTTTGTGTTTTAGAAAGTTGTAATTCTTTAAATGATTTATGTAATGATAGATTACATATTTTGTTTTACTTTTGTTGAATATACAGTATATATGCACCTAGGTTGCATATTACGATTTATGTTGAACAATTCGGCAAAAATAATCAAACAATATATATATATATATTTGCGTGTGTGTGTGTGTGTGCGTGGGTATAAGCGTGTGTGTGGGTTTGTAAGACGTGTGAAACGGGGGTAATAATAATTATGTATACATAACTTCCAAGTGGGGATACACCTGTGGAGTTGATAACTTTCTTATTGTTTGCTTATTTGGGTAAAAGTGACCCGAGAGGAGTCTACTACCCATTTCATGAAAGAGTTCCAATATATCATCATTTTCATAGTAAGAAGCTACACTTTCGAGCGCTACGTTGTGTATTTTTTGAGATTTTAAAATTCTTATAAATAAACAGCGCCTAGTTAACTGTCACATAAAAACAGGAGGCTAAATTCTAGTTATTTTGTAATTATCTGCCGTTACATACATGAAAGAAACGAAATGTTTATTTTTTTTTAAAACACCTCAAATTCCAATATCCCCAATTTCATAGTTAAAGAAAGTTAAAGATAAAACATCCCCATTTGGCACGTTTTACCTGTATGTTTGTGTGGGCGAATGTGTATATTTGTATACATAGAGAGAGGGGGAGAGAGAGAGAAAGAAATAAAGAGACTGAATGACAGAGAGAGAGAGAGAGAGAGAAAGAAAGAAAGCAAGAGAAAGATACCGTAGATAGATAGAAGGGGAGAGAGAGAGGTGAGAGGGAGCTGAGGGGAAGGCCAGAGTCCAATATAATGCATTTCGTGTATTTTTCATTTAAAAAGGCCAGTATATTCACATAGCACGGCGCATAATCATAATCATAATATATCAGACCTTCAGACTAAATAGTCCAGCTGATGTGGTTATTCTCGACACCATCAGCTTAAAACATAATAATACCGCAGAGGAAGGTGTACTCCTAGTGATATAAATAGATTAAACTACGCGCATGACGTGCATGTGGTAAAATAACATCTCTCCGTTTTGGTTCTGGAAAAAACACAGATTTTTAAAGTCTTTTTGCTTGAAATGACTGACTCGCTTTTATCACTTCTGAGGTAGTCCTATTCGTGTTTCACGTGCCTATCAGTCAATGATAAGCTTTTCTTTGTTTTAATGGCGTTTCAAAACATTTATATGGCGCCATACTTCTGCATAAAAATTCGACGAGCAGGTTCCTTCGATGTAGTCAGTTATTTCATTATTTTATGAAATAGTTAAGTTTTTTGTCATGATTTGAAGTGTTTTAGACTTTGTCACATCATTGCTGTGATGAAGTGACAGAGTGAGGTAGGGTTCCGATGCGAATGTGATGTATAGTTTTCCACATGATATTTGAATTCTTATATATACAAATACATAAATCATCTGGTCTTTGTCACTATTGGAGGGCGTCGGAAAGACTTATAGTATTCTTCTTTCATTTTTTTTTCCTAATTTCACATTTGTTTTGTGATTTTTGTTCAAGATTTATTAGCATTTCCTTTAGATATTTGGATTATATCATAAAAGAAATTTTCTATGCACTTTCATGTTATGTACAACATTATTTCAAAATATTCTGCAATCAAAAGCTACTTATACAACTTTTAAAAAACGTTGCTCCTAAATATCCTAACGCAACTATTAAGTTCAATGGATTATTGTAAAATATTTTCGATTTCAAGGCAAGGCACAAGATTGCCCTTCACATGAGGTGCTAATCATTTTTCTCAAGATATCTTATAATGTAATTTCATCACGGTAGTTAATTTTTTTTTAAAATATATTCGCTCTTATTCACGTCGACCTGAATGTAGACCGTAAGCGTGAGACGAGGCAACTCACCTTTAATGAAACTTAGTAATGATATTTTTCATTGAGAAATATGTTGTATAACATATTACATATTACATTACATTACGTGTATAGAATGAAGGGTTCTGCCATTGATGCGAAAATGGCAAACCAGTTAATTGTATATAAGGGCTGGCATATTATGCAGACGGCAAGCAATAAAAACTATTCACTCCAAAAAGCAAACCGTTACATATATCTTGTCTGTCATTCAGACGACTTGCAATCGATATTATCCAGTACGAAAGCAATATCGGTTTCTTCTATATGCTCCTTTACAATGATGTGATTCGTCTGTGCGACGTGAAATTATAAAACAGAGAGAAGAATATAAACAAGCCGGTATTAAAGGAAACATCATCCCACAGAATAAGCGGGGTATTCTAACAAATAAGATGTACTCCTTCGAATTGACGTTCCATAATCCTTAGAAATCGTACGAGAGATATACAAATCAAGATAACCTTGACACGATGAAATGCCTGTGAGCATGACGTACCAGGTGAAGTTGTACATGTCTCATGCACCAAGCTTTAGTTGGAGAGACTTTATAATTCAATAACAAAACCCGGTTTTGTAAAGTGAAGTTCACTTTTCAATGAGGGGAATTCATAGCTAAGAAGGTAGAAATTATATAATTGCTGACAAATATATAACAGGGGAACAATATTATTGTAACTCATTTATTAAAAAATACTTTAATATAGCAGCCGATAAATCTACATGTATGTCAATGCCTTCACCCCAGAAGAGAACCAACTTATTAAATGAAATTTGCGTTCTGGAAACCGTGGTACAAAGGGTAATAGCAGGTGAATAAAAAGCTCCGTCACCACACACATCTGGGAAGGAAGCATCCATAAATTTGTAAACATTTACTTTATTAACGACTTCGCGTAGTAATCCACGTTATCAAAAAAATGGCGACAACCATTTCATGCCGAGAAACGGTAACTTATTCTTGCTTAATACCTCTCTTCTACACTTTGATGGAGAATATTGTAGATTGATGGACAAGAATACCCGAATTTCTTCGGGTGAGGCTTCCTTGAAGTTCATTGTTGAATTTGATATGCACTATTATTAACCAATATCTGTAAAGTAGAAGACCTCTTAGGATGTATAATATCTTTTTAGCTTAAATACGACTTTTTTTCGACTGATATAGACAATGGTCATTGTGGTCTTGCCGGGGGGATAAAGGATATTCAGATATTTTAGGCACCCCTATTTCCGGTATAACAACGATGCCAACTAAAATATATCAGGCTCTTCTTGTTAAATTCGTTGGCGTCTTCAGTCCCTTCATGCTCTATACGTAAAATCAAATCTAAACAGTGTACTCTTAATATCACGAGAGATAACGGCAGATGTTTTGCATTGAAAAGGAGAAGCCTTATCTAGATTATTTCGATAATCATTAAATAATTTATTGGTACGTGAATTACTTCCATAGTTCGTTTCAAGGCGTATATTTTTCACTGATCTTATTGTATGATTTGAATCACTACAGGTCAGTTCACTTAATTATTTTTACACGGTAAATAGATATGCTTTCAAGATTCGACAATTTAATTTACCAAAACGGAAACCGTTCCCACATGGAAGGACCTAAAAAAAAGGAAAGCCAAGTTTTAACCAGGGACGTGGGAGTTGGACTTCCTGGTATTACATAGACCCTGCTAGTTGAACATATTATTATTATAGCAAATATGTGGGGTAGAATAAAGAAACGGGCCGAAAGGCATCACCGTAAACAACGGAGAGAGAGAGAGAGAGAGAAAGAGAGGAGGGGGAGAGAGAGAGAGAGGGCGAGAGAGAGAGAAAGAGAGAGAGAGAGATTTTGATTTCACCTTTTGCCGTCTAAATTTTTGAAAATGACACCTTTTGCACTTTTTTCTCTGAGTTCATTATCTGCTTGTGTACTATATTAGAGAAGGCATACACGTGCAGCGGGCATTCATTTTTCACCCTGGCACTAATGTCAGGTGGCACGACAATAAGCTTCATTTGCCTCTCTCGACAAAGGTGAATGATCACTTGATTGGCTAGAACGCTTTTTGATGATTCGAGTACCAAAAGCGTCATTTGTTTTGAAGGGTACTAGTAGTACTTTACGCTTTTACATGTAATTATATTGGAGGCACTCGTTTTTCCGGAGTTTCATAATTCGGAAGGTTTGTAATTCCGAACACAAAGTTCCCATACAATTCTGGAAGTGTTGTAGGGTTAATATTTTGTCAAACCTTTGTTACGTTATTCCAAATGTTGATTTTTCAGAAGGTTCGTACTTCCGAAAGCGAACAGGTTCCTTTTTTTTCTTCTCGGAAATACGAACCTTCGATATTTTAAACCTAGTGAATGAAGAACCTTCGGAATCACGAACCATCGAAATTATGAACATTCTCAAAAAAACTACATGTAACCATTTTTTTTACGTTCACTGTCATAAATGTTTGATAACAAAATACCTCTTCTCTTCTACTCTGTCAAATCAGGAAAAAGATGCCCGAATCATTATTGGTCTTTTCTGGGAACCGGAAGCCAGAAAAATCTTCTGTGAGGTAAGAACAAAAAAGAAGCAAGGCTCTTGTTAGAGCAGACAGTAATTTGTCGAATTTACAAACCCTTCCATTGGTTCATCCACACCCCTGAACACACGCTTTTAACGTTGAGTAAGTACAAATGCGACAGTATGGCAGTTTTTGCTAATACCTTAATATTTTAATTCTTGTGTGTGTATTCATATATTATCATTCTATTACTTGTTGCTTGTTGTTCCTAAAAACTTTGATATTTTGGCGGGATTGGACGTTTCTGCAAACTCGACTTTATACAGTTGTCATATGAAATACGTAATGTTTCAAGTGCAGAGTGTTTTCAAAATGCCCTCAAACTCACATTTTCTTAATTGATTTTTAGTAGATTTACTTGTATTTTGTTACTTGTCCTTCATGCCCGACCCCCTATCGTATGGCGAGAAAAGATGGGGAAAAGAAATAGGACATTCTATCTCTATTCGCTTGTAAAACAATAGTGGCACATTTTGATCAAGGATAATTTGTCTGTATAATACAAAAAAGTATGTATGGAAATTTAAAGATACTTGTACGTAATTGTGTTTAGTTCCATTATAATAAAGGTCTTCATTTGCTTAAGTAAGACCCACGTGACAGTCAGATAACAGAATGCTCACCTCGAAATAAATCCTTTCTGAAAAAAATTCTTTAAATAAATAGCACTCTTTTTCATATTTCGATATTTTTGTCTTTAAGAAAAAAAGTGAACAATATCATCAACAGCCGTAGTATGATAATAATAATAATCCGTTCTTGTATATCGTATTATGACAACCCTCTGCGCTTCTAAAGATATTGGGAAAAAAACTACCATGACTATAGTTCAGGCAGCCGTTATCAGCAAACAGTGCATTTCAAGGAATAATCCTATCAGGTACCTATTTACCTTACCTGGGTTGAGTGAGGAAAAATGTAGATCAACGTCTTGCCAAAGGACATAGTGCAGTGGCAGTGATTCGAACCCCGCTCCTTGCGGTTCTTCAGTTTGGTGTGTAGCAGAAATTAATAGCCACAGTCCGGAGACTATGCAAGACCTCTGCGTATATGATTATGTATGTTCTTCAGTTTGGTAACTGAAATTGATATCCAAAACGCCTTTTCCGAAGGATATGAAGCAAAATTGCATTACCCAACGGACATGTTACACGTGACCTTTAGTGTACGCACATTAACTCCGAGATCGCTTAATCATCGATTTGGAATAGACTTGGCTGATGAAGATTTCCTTTATAAAAAAACACTTGACAAATTCTTTTTACGTATGCCTGAAAGCATATCTGTTGGCCTTACTGAGTAAATATATGTGCTGTAATGCCCTTGGGCAAGGCAGATTTTATTCAAATCAAAGCGAATGAATAAAAGGCGGTTTGAATTCGAGATGAAGATTGCTCCCTGGTCCAGAGATTTCTCCGTTAAAACATCATATACGTTGAGAATGTTATTATTTTTTTCAATTTTCTCTTCTCAAACCCTTGCTAGCATTACCTGTTAACGTCTCTATTATTAGTATAACAGTATGCGACGCAATAACTGTCTTTACTATTTGTTTTATTTAATTATTTATTTTTATTTAATTCCTTTAATTTATTCCTTTAGTGCAACTATAAAGAGGCTTGATTTCAAGTGAAAATTAATTACAATTCGAAAAATGTGGGACGATATCCCACGTTCTATCAAAGAATAAACCTGTCTTGCCACTTTCAAAAGATCCCTCAAAAGAAGCTTGCTGCCCACACTAATGTAAATATATGATTGACCTATTTTGTGAGTTTTGTGTTGTTGTTTTTTCTCTTCATGTCCTGTGGTTTTGTAAAGGATATGGTACTTTTTGTTATTAGAGCTCCTATATAATCGAAAGTAGTAATAGTATCTTTTTCTTTTGTCGAACCAATCATCTCTTAGGTCGAACATTTCCATGTATAATCTTACTCCCTTAATTAATCTTAATCCTACTCCTAGGCTTACAGACTGGGAATGACTGGTGAGAGGTACGCCTGGATTCTTCGAGGTATAGGGTATATCAATCGCCAGTTCCTCACCCAGGAGGACCCCTCCATCTCGTGTACAGCGGAGGAGATGATTCAAGCCGGTCAGACGGCTATCATACCAAACTGGGTTTTCCATACCGACTTCCCAGGTATAATCATCAGCGGAGAGGTAAGTCTTCGACTATTATTATTATTATCGAAAGTCTCCAATAAAAAGGCTCGTTCAAAAATGACAGGGCACAACCGCAGCGGTTTTTTGACAACTTGTAAAGGAATGACAACTGCGCGCGACAAAGGTCCTACTCACTGATTTCTGTGTTTATAAGATACAGATACGTGACGTTTATCCTTTTAAAATGGAACATTGGTGTTCTCAATCCCTTTATCGGCGCTACATCAATAACCTAAATATGTAAGTCTTCCATTACTTAGGTGCCATGACTACGCAGGGAGGCCAAGGAATATTGTGGGATATTGTGGGATATCTAAAGGATTGTGTTATCCATATTTGGTGAACCTATGTTGATAGCATATAATGAATGCTCTCTAAAGATATGATAAATCTTGGATGAGGAAGTAAACTCATCGTGTACATGTTTTTTTTTTTGTACTACTACGCGGTGTCTTCAAAAGAAAAGCAACGAGATTTTGACTGACAACATCTCTAAAAGTACTCGACCATTCTCACTGAAATTTGATAGAAACTGATCATCTTGTAGGAGTAACTCCCAATCGTCTGTAAATTTGAAAATAATTCTGTGAAATCTATTAAGTTTGATAAGTTTTGTAAAGCGTAGCATTATCCTTATCATTACAAAGTAAGCGTGTTGAAAAAAATTATGTGCAAAATAGAACACCCTGGCACTATAGCAAGCTCTCAGATAGAATTCAGTTCTTGATTCGAGAGGAGTTTACAACATAACATAATCTACACACACGTTAAGGTAATTTAGTGTCTTTAATATCTCTTATCATAAAGGAATAGTAACAATGTCAGATGACATGATAAATAAACAAATATATGGAGAAAACTGACGAGTAGATTAATCAATGTTCATACAATTGTAGATCTTCTGAGAATGGATATCATGAAATCATTATTTAGTGTTTGTCATAAAAACCACAAATAAATAGTTTTAGAGTTGAATTAGTAATAAAGCTGTTATTTTTTTCCCTTTTATTTCCTACATATTGCTCGTTATAATGACTGAAAAATAAATGAGTAGCAAAAGTGCTCGTTATCATGGTCACAATGATTGAAGTATAGAAGAAGTACATTGTAAATCATAATTTATTTTATAACTTTCTGGAATAATTTCCTTTGCTTTTGTTCATGATAGTTTACATAAGTATCAGTGGTGATTTCCCTAACAAAAGATGACCGAGAAAGACGTCAATGGAAAAGTTTGTCACCAAATACAGAAGTAAAAGGTATACGTGTAATGCTGATGCTATTAAACATGCTCCGTTTGTCATATTTGAATGAAAAAATTGACAAGGAGGGATAGTAAGAGTCAACGTAATTGCAGTAGTACCTCTGATAATAATAATAATGATGAAGACAAAAATTGGATCAATATTCTCGTAAATTCTTTTAAACAATTTATCAAGGAATCGATTGAAATGTCATACCTTTTCACAAAAGTGTCTTTTATCATCTTCTTTTTTCTTCTTTAAACTATCTTGTCACAGACTGCTGCTGAGAACAAAGCGCGTTATAAAGCAGAAGCCGGGAACAAGTTTATGTCCTTTTATACTTATCCTTACGATGCTATAATGGCTATGGCCGCGGCCATGAATTCTTCTATTGAGAACCTCGCTCAAGGTATATTTATTTGTTTGATGTTATTTGATTTGATTAAAAGGGGATAGAAATACATATTGGAATCTAAGATTCAGATACGGTGGATAGTTCTTTGATAGATTTTCTTGTTAATTCATTTATATCTAACATATGGGGCAGGAGCTCTTTCAACATGAATTTGTTTTCAAAGAGGCCCACGATATGACATAAAATTTTCAATATCACACGTAATATAATGAGTATGTTTAGCGTTAAAAAAGGAAGAGCTTGTACAATCTCTAACTGAATATACTTATTGCGTGGAACAACAAAATGTATGGAAGATGATATTATTTTCAATAATTTAGAGTACGATTTGTTTAAAATGCACATGTCATATCTTTTTTAAGTTATATCGCAATAACCCTGAACAAAGAAAATCGAAGGAGAGATAGAGAGAGAGATGACAAACGCCTTTAGACAGCGGCGTAGCGTAGATTATGAGGGGACTCTGTCAATACAAGGGGGGAGGTGCCGCTCCGTTTATGAACAGTGGACAACATGGCTGACATGGTTGGAGGGAGTCGTATCGTCTTCCCCCCCCCCCCCCCTT
>BEXV01000104.1:227306-241264 GCA_003118195.1 Hemicentrotus pulcherrimus
CCCCCCCCCCCCCCATTTCCTCTTTCCATTTTCCCTAATCTTATATACAAAGAAAAAATGATGAGACACCAGTGGACGTTGAAAATTGTAACATTCGTGTTAACACAAAGTAATTCCCATTCAACTTCCAACTTGGATTGTTATTTGATGATGATAGTGATAATAATAAAAAATATTCGTGTGTCATGGTGTAACAGCTGAACAAGCTCGGTCTCAAAGAAATGGACTTGTTTCCTGGGCTCCAAGGTGGTTAAGAGGGGAGGTTGTTATCTAGTTAAATCGTTCGTTCTATTAAAAATTAAAAGAAATGATAAACAAAATATCTACGTTGAATATATAATTTTAGACTTATTAAGTAAAGTTTGTGTTCGGCGACATAAGTAATCGTGTTTTTGTATGTGTTATTTTTCTTTCTCTTCTTGATCGCTATATATCACAGTGAATAAGACTTTGGACAATTTCAGCTACGACGATGAAGAGATGCGTGTAATCCTTATGGATCAGCTTGACAGTCTAGATGTTGAAGGAGTTTCGGTACGGCAATCATTTGATTTTGATTTTGATTTTATTTCTGTTTTTTTTTCAAATTCAATAACTAAATATATAAGAACATATAAACGCAAGTTACAATACAAAAAGGCAAACAATAATAACTTTATGTCAAGATTTGATCTACATAATTATATACATATGATAATGAACTCGAGGTAGGCCACTCATAGCATGGTCTATTCTTTTTCTGCTGCTACTAACCAGGCAACTTTTAAGTTTACGCTATTTGTACCGATATCATTTTCTATGCATTTATGTCGTTTCAAATTGTTTGGGTGAAAATAGATTTTAAATGTTAACATCGTGATAGTCCGTCATCGTTGTCAGCCAATTCACTATTTATTAACCAGGCAACTTTTAAGTTTACGCTATTTGTACCGATATCATTTTCTGTGCATTTATGTCGTTTCAAATTGTTTGGGTGAAAATAGATTTGAAATGTTAACATCGTGATAGTCCGTCATCGTTGATCTATTATTGTTATAACACCATTCTTGTATCACTTCCATCTGAAAGGGTCCACTAGCGTTCGAGAATGGTGATCGGCTTGGAAGATTCATAATTGAACAAGTATTGGGTAAGTAAGTGAATAAATAGATCCATGAATGAAAAATGATCTATTGAGTGAATGAACAAACAAACATGTAAATAGATAAGGACGTAAAACTTTGGTGACGTTTTATTTACTTCAAATTCTATTTATTTGTTAATTTCAATCTTTCTCGACATAGGTGTCTTTCTTTCGTTCGTGACCCATTTGTCTTTCCCATACTTTCTCTGTTTCTTCTTCTTTTAATTTCTCTTACTTACTCCTCTTCCAATTATTCTTCCTTCATAATCCTTTTTTTTTTTCATGTTCTGTTTGTCTCTGTCTCTCCCACTCTTCCTCTTTCTATTCCTCTTATTTCTCACAACATATTCCTTTCGTGTACTGTTGTTTGTCTCTGTGTCCCCCTCTCTCCCTCTTTTTATTCTTCTTACCTCCCCCTGCATAATCCTTTCCGTTCATGCTCTGTATCTTTGTTTCTCTCTCTCTCTCTCTCTGTCTACCTCTCTATTTCACATTTTCGCTCTCTGATGCGCCCACTCTCTCCCTCCCTCTCTCTCTCTCTCTCTCTCTGTCTCTGGCTCTGTCCTGTAAATTGTTTATTTATTTCCCCCTTCTAACTCGATAATGCCCTTTTTTCGTCCCAGACGGCGAGCCAAGAACGGTTGGATACTACTACGACAACGAGAATCGATTCGACTGGTCCGGGGAACAGAACATTACCTGGATAGGTAAAACAATTTAGATTTCTGTTGGTTTCTTTATCAAATCGTTTACCCGGCGCAGTTGAAATGATCAATACTGATCAAAGAGACTCGTTTGCACGAGCAACTGGTGTACATGCGTCTTCAATTCACAAACAGTAAAATGATCATGAATGTCACACGAGCATCGTCACCTAAGCAGCAACAGCAATAGCAACAACAACACCAACAACAGCATCAACTATATTCTTTACTTTCTACTTTCTTCTGACGATATATCAATTACAATTTAATATATTTATTATAATTATGGGCGAGTCCTACCTTTTTTTTTCCGTGCGTCACAGAACACATGTAAGATTTTAGTATAATCTTAATAATATGATAATCGTATTCAATTGAAAAGCCCTATTCGACCTTTTATCCAACCAAATGTGAAATGCAAAATAAAACACAGTTTATGTCAGTCTATGTTTAGAACTCTACAATACAGAATGTTACCAGATATCGTAGACTTGTCCATATTATGATTGATTCTCTGTACGAACCTATCGTTTAAATGCATAAACTATTAAAAGTAAATATTCTGGAGTAAAACCGTCAGCATTTATTTCTTTATCTATGCGACAATGTCCAGAATACTGCAGCATATTCACAATGTCACACTTACTAACAAAATTATTTTCACATAGGTCTAAATAAATTTACAAATAAACTTTTACATTTACATACAAGGTTACAACTAAAGTTACACAATTACAGATGAAAAATATTCACCTTAACAAAATTATGTTTTCACATTTAAAAGAGAAAATTGCAAATAAAGTTTGTACTATTTTCCCGACCAGTTTGCTTATAAATCTCAAATTATTACTTTTTCACAATATTTTGTTTTCCTCTTAAATTTCCTTTAGAGACAAAATATATATATATTTAAAAAGAGAAAGAGCTAGAAAACACCTACTTCCCCCGTCCCATACAAAATTTAAACACATAACAAGTACAACAGTATACAAAACACACTCCAACATAGAACGAACAGACACAAAAAAAAGAAGAAAGAAAAAGAAAAGAAGAGATAAAGAAGAAGAAGAAAAGAAGAACAAAATACACTATACGATAATAGACAAATTCAAGTCAGAATTCCCTACTCGTAAACATGGGGTCTTCATTTTTTTAAACATTATTTTGTCCACTTTCCTGAACTCTTCTCATCCATACTGAAAATTGTTAGACCATGCTTGAAAATGATCCCTCGAGGTTGCTTCCTACGCTACAGCAAACCTTTAACAGGCATACTGGGTTCAACAAGGATTTTAAACCTTGTTTGCTGTCTGTTCGATCGGAAGAAGACACGCGAGGAAGTCTATTAGATATCTGTGGCACGCATGATATGACAATAGATAATAGACAGCAAATCCCTTTTCATCAAACATGGCAGCTATGTTGATGATGCACGGCTGCTCCGATAAAGGCCTCCTATTTTTTCTTTCCCCTGCCGCATAACAAACAACAGTTTCATCATATTTTCTCAATACAGATTTATAAAGGAAGTTGAATTGTAGCCGAGATGAAAAATAATTTGTTAACTTTTACCTTTTATAATAGAAAATTATCTTCAGCAGACTTGAGCCAATTGCTTACATTTTGATCCTTTTTCTGATCTTCATAATCGACCTTTCCCAATTACTTCCTGTCAGTTTCTTTCACAATGACCAGCATCTATAGATTTTACGATGAAAACAGAACTGTTGATAGAGGTCGTGATGAATACATTGCAAAATAATGTTATGATATTCTCTAGAATGTCATCATGTATGAAAAACAAAGTGATGCAAGATTAATGAGGATATGCGTTTATAGGTTAGACTTGCATTACAACATGGATGAACACAGATTTGCGATTGCAGGAATAAGATAATAAAAGAAAGGAGTGCAACATAGGAAGAAAATGGGATGGTCAGAAAAAAGAGATCACTGCTATTAAGATTCTACTTTTTTAATGTCTAAATCACCTACATATAACTAGGCCTCCATATCAAAGTACAAACTATTAGCCTTTCATGAAATAAATGTATGTGACTGTTGATATGTCGGACATCCAACAACATTTTCTATGAAGTAAGATTGAAAGGTAATTTTGAGTGAGAAAGCAATGATATTGTGATAACATCTTTTATGATCGGTTGTCAAGTCAGGAGGCGAAGCAAGAGCGTTGTTGTGCGGGAAGTGTATTAAATCACTTCATAAATGCATTCAAATATTATGCATGTTTCTACAATAATGAAAAATAACACA
Source organism: Hemicentrotus pulcherrimus (assembly GCA_003118195.1). NCBI lineage: Eukaryota > Metazoa > Echinodermata > Echinoidea > Camarodonta > Strongylocentrotidae > Hemicentrotus > Hemicentrotus pulcherrimus. The sequence goes on from BEXV01000104.1 coordinate 231,408, forward strand.
GTCCCAAAGCATGTTGGGGACTTTTCAGAAAAAGCACTTACTATTGAATGCCATAAAAAATCAGACTATCAATATACAACAACTTGCAATATAGCTCGTAACTTGCGTCCATATGTATGATTGCAATCTAGTCAAAATATCTTAGGACCATCCTTCACGGTTGTCTGCAGGTCTTGAATTCCTGTCCTAGCGCGTTTGATTTTATTTGATATGCACTTTTATTTTATTTTGTTTTAAACTTGATGGCGAAAACTATCTATGAAATTAAATTTATAATCTATATAGACATTGATTTATAAATATTGTCCAGTTATTTAATAATGTTCTCTCCTTTTTTTCTCTTCGTCTCACTTACAGGAGACAGTCCACCTCACGATGAGATCTTTTATGAAAGTGAGCTGCTGACAATACCCCGGACTGTCTACGCAGCTATCAGTGTGTTATCTTATCTTGGAATCATTTTAGCTTTCGCTTTCCTGGCGTTCAACATAGCACTCAGAAACCAAAGGTCAGTTTCCTAAGCTTATGTAAATCGACTGTAATGCCCGTTCTAAACGAGGTGTCATTTCGTTGGCGTCATTTCGCTTGCATCAATCGTTTGAGTCATTTCGCTTGCGTCAATCGTTTGCGTCATTTCGTTTGCATCATTACCTGCGATAATCAAAGCCGTCGATGAAATTATCCTAATACGCAAAAGCAATATTCTTTCGATGTCATTCTCGCATGGTGCGTCAAATTCAGCCGCGCCATTCCCGACGCAGTCGTACGTCAAGCAAATGACACCCATCTGCAACAAGCGTGAGACATATTCTCCGGGGAATATTTCTTACATTAGTCGAATTCCTACCTTGAAACATGGATGCAAATTTACCTAACCTAACCTTAACCCTACCTTGAAACCTGGATGCAAATTTATCTAACCCTAATCCTAAACGGAGATCTACTTATGTTACTTTGATCACATTGCTTTTATCCAGCCCTGTATCCTTTTAAAAGATATTAAGACGTTGCGAGGAAGATCGAGAAAGAAAGTAAAAGTAGAGGAAGGCGTTGTCCAAAAGGCCTGATGCTTGATGATACGGGAATTCCGTACAGTGTATATAAACGGCACACCTACAAGCTACCAACAGAATTTAAAAAATATATATATCAATAGATACATGGATTCAAATCTCTCTTCCTTTGACCCCCNCCCCCCCCTGCCGTTCAGAACCATCAAACTTTCCAGTCCTAACATCAACAACATCGTCATCTTAGGCAGCATCATGACCTTCACATCTGTCGTTCTCATGGGAACCGACGCCCGTATAGTAAGCCTCGAGAACATGGACACCATATGTAGGGTGAGTGCTTGCTAGGTTAATAATAAGATTAATGGTAAGAAATGCTTTTATATAGTGCACTTGCCAGAGGATACAAAGCGTTGTTACTAGTCTTAGACCAAATTAAGAGGAATTGGAGAGTAAGGTTTTCAAAGCTTCTAGGAAAAGTCTTATTTTTATTTATTCCTTGATTTTGCTTTTTTTTTTTCCTTGAAAGTTGTGTTTAAATTAAATTAAATTCAAATCAAGTGAAGTACGATTCTTAGAAATGCAGGAAGTTTAGTTATTATTGTTAGTAGAAACATGGACCTACTACTATCCCATTGAAACGTGTTATAGGATGAACACACGTTTCAATGGGGAGTCAAGAAGTAAGACTTATGACCGTTTCGAGAAACAGAAAATTAACAGACGTTGACGATTAATACAAACTTTCAAGCCAAAAAGAAAGGCATCAGGCAGACTACAGACCGACGGAATAAAATCACATTACCCTCAATGCCCCGATGGTCGATCTTGAGACGGTTTCGTTTCTGCTTGGCGGTGCCACAGAGGCATTCTACCTCGTCACATAGCTCAAACATATCAATTACAGGCCCTTCGATGCAGTGGTGCGTTGTCGTTCTTGCATCAGTTGGCGGTGTCACGGGGGAATAATTCTCTCAATGTACTTTTATCCCTGATCATGTTTGATATTTGATGACCGTACTGTTTCTAGTCAACACATATTGCACCATTCCATGTTTTTATGATATGCTGTTCCTTCTGCTTCTTATTCACACGATATTTTATAGGTTTAATCCTATTTCCTTTACATACTCTTCCTAGTATGTGACCAAAAACAATAATTTCTAGGCATAACTCTTTGCTTTGTGCATTCTATTGTTTTTGTTGTTGTTTTCGACGATGTTGTTTGGTTTTTGGTGCTGTTATCATTATTTTCATTCTATTCATCAACATCCTGTTCTCTGTTTTTTTTTTTAATTCTCGTCCATACCTAAACAGGTATTTCCAATTTCTCTCTTTTTCCTTTCCTTCTCTTTTGTTTTGCTAATATTATTTCGTTAGTTCCAAGCTGTTTAGCATTGGCCTTTTTCTATTCAAAAGCCACATTATGTTCTCATTTTAATATATGCAATTAATTTCATCTTCACACAATTAGACGGATTCCGTTCAAATAATATTTTGTCAAACCGCTTACCTGTGTGTACTAAGCTGTATTCAGATCAAATAAACGAACTAGATTATGATAAATAGATGAATAGATGCATGAACATTTTTTTAATTCGTTGTGTGTGGGTGAGTTTATCTATTTTCACTCGACTCTCCATTCAATTTATTGTTTTTCTCACTATCGGCAGTTAAAGTGGAAAAGGCACTAAATAAAGACCGGGACATTAAGCTAATGAAACCTGAAATTACGACCATTATTCAACGTAAACAAGCTTTTTATGGTGATTTGTTAACGGCCTCGAAACAATCAGCTGCTTTACACCCTTAATTGTCGTTTTAATAGGCTCGACTGTGGACACTTTCTCTCGGATTTACGCTCGCTTTCGGAGCCATGTTCTCAAAAACTTTCAGAGTTCACAAAATATTCATCAACAAGAAGCTACAAAAAGTGGTGAGTCAATAATCCATAGATACTACGTCATTTCGATAGGTAGGATTCTTCCATCGCGCGATCAATCGATAACGCTAGACTGATTGAATTCATAATGAGATGTTTTTAACTGACAAGCCTCTTTGTTTCTCATATAGGGCATGTAGGGCTATGATATAGGGTAATGTGCGCGGTTGCATGTGGTGTGGGCGTTTAATTTGTGTGCGTGCGTATGGCAAGCCGTTTTATCATTTAAACATATTTCATGAAATCAAGATTAACCATTGGTCACAACGTAAAATCATTTATTGATATCCATATTGCTCCGTTTAGTGTCATTTCACAACGCCCCCTTTCATCAGAGTCAGCAGTCTAAACATGTTAGCCTATGGAATGTTACCAACAAAATCGTTCAAATTCAATTGTTTTGTTTGAACGAAAAGCACATCCACCCCGACGTACGATATCAATAGTTCTATCATTAGAACCCTCATGTCCCATTGACTTTTGAAAGTTCACCCACTGTACTTTGATCAAAATAGGTTGCAAGCTCGTCATTGCGTATATATAATACACATGTGAAACAAGACGAACTTTGGACTCAGTTCGCCTAGCGATTTGAAGATTATAGGTCAAGCACACGAAGGATAAGAAGCATGGATTATCATAGATCACTTCTGCTTGGTTCATTTAGTCCATTTCATCCAACTCCCCACCGTCATTTTTCCATTTAGTAAAAGCAAACATTTTACCGAGGTAAGCAACAACATGAATATTCATGAACGGTCATGCTATGGTCACATTACCCAAAAGTAGCCTGCTCGGCGGCCGACCAGCGAGTTTTTTTTAACCAATTCTGCCGGCGGCTGCCCGGCCACCGAGCGGCGGCCGCCCGGGCACTGCTCGTTTTTAGGGCATCGCTCGGTCACCGCTGAAGTTTTAGCGCGGAGTTAAAATTTGGGCGGCGCCTGCTTACTTTTCACTTTTCACTTATGGGAATGATTAGTGAAGTCGTACGCAAAGTGGGAGGATTGGTGCTCACCAAATTAATTTTCATCCTTATTCTATTTTCTATATAATAGAGGTGTATTCATAACGTCGTTTAATGTTGTATTACGGATATAGAATTAAAAATCAATGAATTCACAAGATGTTTTAATGTCAAGATGTGCATTTAAGATATATTCCATGTTCATTTCTATTCTTTGCAGGATGAACAACCCGCTGTCACAGTGGAGGGAGTTTGCCTCATGAAATTCCTACTGTAGATGTTACCTTGTCATAGATGAAAACAAAGTAATGAATGAGTAATGCATATGCCGTGTTGTTTTTCTTAACAGTCTGTAAAGGATTACCAACTCGTCGTAATGGTGGGAGGATTCGTGCTTATCGAGAGTGTTTATCTCCTTGTATGGGACCTTATCAATCCACTGCGAGCTCAAATCACCCAATTCACCGAAGATGTAAGAAGGGAATTAGTGTGTGCTATCGCTAAAAAGCTTCTCAGTTTCTATCGTTCCCCTTGTGATTGAATTAGCTTTTCGACTTGAAATGGATTTGAATTTGTATTGTGCTAATAAAATGGTTGTGGAGCTTTTTACTTTCCTAATTTTTATTGTGCTAATAAAATGCCTTTTAGAGACTTTCCTAGGAATTTTTTTAAGGGTTTTTGTTCTCTCGTCTAATAAAAAAGGAAATCAACTACGTTTTGTTATTCTGTATGAGGTGCTTAATTTGGTCGAACATTATAGGCATGATGGGTTGATTTGATGAGATGTTACAATGCTATACATATATTATACCCATATCATGTATATCTGGATTTCTAACGCATTAGTGACGACGAAATGTCTCTCTATATTTTCATTTGTATTGTCAAAACCTTGAAAGCTTATGACGTAAAAAATAAATTCACAGCATTGGCACAAATATTACGAGATTACAAAGATATGATAAATGCTAACGTATGATATAGAAATGTAGGGCCTACAGCAAAGAAAGATAAGGAAACCATACATTTGTTTTGTTAAAAACGTCTTATATCTCGGTGTTTTCAACTGTACTTGATATTCAAACATTTTTCGCAATATATATTACATTGCAATGTTCCAAAACATGTTTTACCTTACGATTGACTATAGATTCAGAGAGACCTTTATCGAATCCGAATCAGCTATAGAACAGGCAGTACCTAGAAAACCACCTAAATTACATTAAAGGATGTTCAAAAGAATTTTAAAAACTTCCGATAAATCAGCCCAACGGCATTGTCAATTATTATACATGAGTATTCATATCCCATATACATTTCATGAATCAAGTAAGATGTCATTGTTATGTTCGAACATTGTAATGTCATGTGAGGCATAAGGATTGTATTTCATAGGTCAGATGCGAATTACATACATTTTGTGTTAATTAAGTAGGAGAACCCATAATGTTTATCCTACCGAGCATCAATTCATGTATGCAATTCGCATTCTGACTATTGAAATACAATTATTCGAAACAGGTGAAAAAAATCGTTTGTAACAAGCCATTTAACAAAGATTTGTGCATCAAATTTGATTTTCTTACGAAAATTTATTTGCATATCCCTTGTAAGGTTATAGGCATCGACGTCAGAGGACCGTGTCATTATTCCAGAGCTTCAGGTTTGTCAGAGAATGGGTATCAACAGCCTGTCTTGGCTCTCAGGGATCTATATCTTCAACGGAATCCTGCTCCTCTTTGGTCTATTCCTCGGTAATTTCATCTCCTGTAGCTTGTTCTGCATGTGCACCTTTTTTCAAACATGTCCAACCCTTACTTAGAAAGACATGTTTTTGAGAACTGCCTTATAGTTGATTGATATTTTGGTTCTTTCAGTTCAGTCAGTGATAATTACCTTTGATACCACAGCCATGCTTTGAAAGAGAACACAGATCAAGCAAACAATCAGGGTCCGTCCAAAGGAATGGTTTGTCGTCAGTATGGAGGTGTAATTGGGGTATATTTTTTCTCCTGATTCTCCAATCAGATAAATCAAGTCAAATTTGTGCGGAAAATTATATTTATAACAAATAAAAAAAAAATAGCGATGTTCTGATCAAAGAAGATTAAGACGATTATCATTAAACTCTCAACAGAACAATGGTTTTCCCTGTCAAATATTTTAGATTGAAGTCATTAATACTGGATAATTTGAGAATCCTTTGGCTGTCATGGAGCTGAATATAGCCATTTGCTCTTATAATTTGTGTTGATTTATCAGACCCTTACTGTCCAACTGACAATGCATGACGGAGTTTAAGAATATGTTGCGTTACGTCAATTTCTCTCTATCATTGTGAAAGTGATATCATTTTACCTGTCCTGCAGCTTTTGAAACACGAGCCGTCAAAATCCGTGCATTGAACGACGCCAAGAACATCGGCATATCTGTGTACAACGTGTCAATTCTGTCATCAGTGGGGGCGCTGTTCAACCTGGTGATGGATCCTAAAGACTTTACCTTGGTCTACATAGTCACCGGTCTATGCGTGATTGTTAGCACCATCACCACGCTCCTCGTCATATTCTTACCCAAGGTACATGCATGCTAACCAGTCTTTACACTTTAATCCAATAGAAACTTCGTTGGTAATTTTACCTTCGTTGATCCTTTAGTTGAACACTCCTTTTTTTGTAACAATTCCTTATTTTACGCCCCAACGACTTTTCATGACTTTTCAAAAAACTTCCAGTCACTCTCTTTCGTAATAAACTTGAATGAAGTCATGTTGTTTTTTTTTAATCAAATTGATTTCAACCCACCGTTCTATATAAAGACAATGCGTTTATCCATTTACTGAGCAGCACCTGACAATGGTCATCAACTCGAAAATTTGAGAAATCGCAAACATTACTCTCTTTTTTGTATTTTGTATTTTTTTTTTTAAACCTGTCAAATGTTACCACTCTTGTTTGTAGGAAGCAATTCCTGAACATTTTGAGCGCTTCGCCATAACATTTTGGCCAAAAATGCTATGATAGTGTCAATTGGCGCTTAGCATCCCAATGAGGGAAAAGGGGCGCTTTTTAAAATAAGTTTTACCTTTTTTACAATGATTGGTCAAATAAATAAACGGCGCAGCATGCGTGTATAAACAGATAAGACAGTCAAGAGTCGGACCAAGGTTTGAAATTGAGCAGCCAGTTGCTGACGTTTGGTCCACAAGGATGAATGATCAGATTCCATCGAAACGCGTCCGCAAAATCCCCCAAATCACGCACAGACACCCACACGCGCGAGTGCGCACGCACATGCTCACCCACACACGGAGTCAGAAATGGCAGAAACCGGCCCATTAGTCCACATTCCTTTCAGGGTTATAACTGTTTTGAATAATGCGACATGACTACTTTGTAGGTCTATTTGGCATTGACCATTGAATAATAGGTTCCAGGGTTTCGATGTAATTCACAGAGAAAACTGCTAGCAAGCGAAACTGTAGAGAGGTCAGTCTTTTTTATTATATTATTATTCGTTTCCATTCACTTTCATCAACAATTAGGAGAGAAATGCTCGCACGCAAGAGAAACCAAAGAATGGCCATATTTGATTCCCCTGCTCTCTCTCTCTCTCTCTCGCTCTCTTTCTCGTGTTTTTTTAATTTTAGTATCAATCAAGGGGATGATGATCCTTTTTTTTTATTTATTCATTTGTTTACTGAATGTGTTTTCAAATTTGTTTCATTTTTTGTTGTTTCTGTGGGTTTGTTTTTCTTTCTTTCTTAACTCTTTTCATTTCATTGACTCTAGGTTATTGACGTCATAAAGTACCCGGATGGGGCGCCGGTTTCGACAATGCCGGATGAATTCTCAACCAATCTCAGCACAGCGAATGCTAATGGTGGGGAACAGAGGAAGAAGCCCAACCTTTCCACAATATCGTCAAAAGTCGGTGACGGGTAAGTTTCAAAAATGGGAAAGGGAAAAATATCTGGCCATTTTTTGTGTCCCACAATGCAACATATATCGTGGAATTAAGTACAAACAAGACCACAACAATTTTCAAAAGTCACCTCGTGGGCAATTTCAATACTCATGTCCTCTGGAAATTATGTTCGTATTACATATTACATCATTGTCATGTTCGCTCAGTTCAATGGGGGGGGGGGCGCACAAAGCCATTGAAATTGTCCTAGTTTGAGTTTGAGAAAGTAGTTTCTATGTGGTCACAAAATATACAAGAAATGTATTTATTTCCTTGATGTTCTGGGCCGTGTCATATAAAGAGTTGCGATTGATCTGAATCAATCGCAATTCCTTTAATCAATCGTAAGTTTATGGTCCCTGTCTCTTATGTACATAGTTGCGATAATATGAATCGCAAATTTGTATTAATCGCAACTGTTTATAAGACGGGGCTCTGATCTTAGAGTTATTCGTCTTGATCAATCAATCAATATGACAAAATACTTTAGTTCTGACCAATGCTGTCTAGTAGGAAGCGGTCTTCATTTTCATTACACCATATGTGTCCTACATACACGTGGTCCTAAGATACCAGTGAATTCGGCACGTAAGGGGGGGTAAGCCTATCTCTGTCCCCACGGCTGGGTTGAGGTCACAAACCACGACCCTTGTCCTCCCGGCCCTCATTAAAAAAAGCATATCTTAAGCAGACAATTCCCCCTTAATTTGCAACCATTTCCCTGTCAAACTTTCCAACCATGCGGCCCCTGAAAAATATTTTTTTTTCCATTGAAATGGATAACGGTAACCAGTTGTTACAGTACTTCTATTTTTTTCCATTTCTCTTTATAGTGGTGCATAATTATTTCCAATCGAGCCACAAATGCATGCGAAATTAAGATGCAGTTATATGTCAAGTTCGTTGATAAACAACAAGCTAGTGTTGCCATGTGTTAATGCTAAGTAGGTATATTATTATGCATTCGATACATTTTTGTTGTATTTGTATTATTTTTTTCCCCGACTTTCCTTTTCAGAGTAACGGGGTCTAACGAGGCTAACGGACATCCAAGTTCACAAGAGGCCTGGAAAGAACCCGAAAACCAAGAGAAGTAAAGCACAAGATGATGCTTACAACTGTTTCTTACTAAGCGCTTTACCAGTTACAACCGAACAAGGCGCTTACATTACCCCGGTTGATGGATCCAGTTACTTTTCCATACATTACAGTGTACATTCTCCACTCCTAGGGAAGCATTCAAGCTAGTCGCCTTTTTACGGGCACGCACATCGTTATCTGATCACAATGACCTTAGTAAGTTAGTACCATATACCCATTTGGGTGGTCAGGAGAGGGCAGTGTAGATAAACTCCTTGACCAATGGCATCGCTACCGTGCCGGGGCATCTATGCAAATTGATGTCAATAAATAAGCAATTCAGAGTTCATATTCCATACGTGCACTAACTAGAAAATAATTGCAAAGGACTGGAATTAGAGCGATTTACAACAAACAAGTAACCAATAACATGGACATTGTTGCCGATAAGCCTCGTGCTATCTATGCAAATTGATGTCAATAAATAAGCAATTCAGAGTTCATATTCCATACGTGCACTAACTAGAAAATAATGGATTGCAAAGGACTGGAATTAGAGCGATTTACAACAAACAAGTAACCATAATACCATGGACATTGTTGCCGATTGGCCTCGTGCTAAACAAGGTATCCTAATTGTACGACGTCAAATTCAGTGGAAAATCAGCGTAGACCAGAGTTGGCCTAAATGGGAAAGTAGTGGTTCTGTTTCGAGGGTCGTGTTTAAAGTGTCAAAATAAAATGTAACCAAAAAATGGTAAAGTTCTGTTCGTTGTACTGAGATATTTTGTATTCTACGACATAACATGGTTTGGTGAATAATGAGGAAGAGGTGCAAATTTGCTGACACGGTAGCCGATAGGCAAATTAACAAGGAACAAAAAGAAGAGCGAAA
>BEXV01000104.1:272465-285138 GCA_003118195.1 Hemicentrotus pulcherrimus
ATGCTAGAAGGGATTAAAGATAAACTCCAGTTCTGGTAAAAAAAAAAAAAAAAAAAAAATTAATTCTCACAGAATCAAACGAAACTTACACTGAATGTTCAAGATTAAAAATAAATGACATGTGTCAAAAAAAATTGGAAGAAAATGTATACTGGCTGAGTAATGAGCATATGAAGACAAGGAAATCAAGGTAGTACTAGCCTCGACACCATGTGTGTTGTCCCGTATATAGCTTTCTGTGTACAGTGCTTGTTACTTTACCAAGACTCTGTCAAATTTATTATGATTTTGATGACTTCAGAACCTTGCAGTGCACACCAATACTTACATGCTACATGATCAACTGTTTCTGATCCTTTCCTTTTCTCTGACAATGCAATCGCATTACCAGTACTAAAGTTTATCTTTAACTAATAGTTAAATAAAGGGAAGGGTAATGAAGAATATTTGTTTAAACAGTGTTCTAATTAGTACCTTACATATAATTAAGGGTCAATATAATAAAATTTGTTCAATTGTCAGTGAACAGCATGTTCCAAAGCCCATTTTTCTCTTCTAGCCCTACTCTTATGCCTCTGCTGAGAGGCAACTGAAGGTGATGCCTGGAGGCATTAACAGTGTATCTTTTATCAAAAATCTACATGATCTTTTTTTTTTTTAAGAAACTTAAAAATGCACCAAAAATATAATATTGATCAAATCCTTTCCATATCACATTTTCCTTTTCAGTTGGTTACCTGGAATTGTATTTATGTTTAAGTACATGTTAGTATAGACACAATAGTGATATGAGTATCCATCTCTTTCTTGCCATAACCATCATCTTACATTTGTTTCTCTGTAATAACTGTAGACATGCGGCGACCTTGACAATAACTTTGACGATGTGAAGCACACCACGCTGAGCGAGAGGGCGGCGATGCGGGAGGCGGCACGATGCCTGAAATGCGCCGACGCCCCTTGCCAGAAGAGCTGTCCCACCCAGCTAGACATCAAGGCATTCATCACAAGCATTTCAAANCTGTAGACATGCGGCGACCTTGACAATAACTTTGACGATGTGAAGCACACCACGCTGAGCGAGAGGGCGGCGATGCGGGAGGCGGCACGATGCCTGAAATGCGCCGACGCCCCTTGCCAGAAGAGCTGCCCAACCCAGCTGGACATCAAGGCATTCATCACAAGCATTTCAAACAGGGTATGCTCACACTCAGTTCATTTTGGTGTAGTAACAATAAACTAGTTCTTTTTAAAGTAATTTAGTATTGTAAAAGTTAAATCGAGTATTTTTCAATACACTGTATGTATACAAACATTTCATAGTTATGTATTATTGTCTGTACATGTAATGTACTGTGCATTGAAGTTTATTTTGTAATACTCTATATACATGTATATGTAATATTATTATTGTTATATATAACTATTATTAAAATAATAGAGTTTTCCTCTTTCTACATCCTGAACAACAATAATTTCCAGAACTACTACGGTGCATCCAAGGCCATCTTCTCAGACAACCCCTTAGGTCTGACCTGCGGCATGGTGTGTCCCACCAGTGACCTCTGTGTCGGTGGCTGCAACCTCTACGCCTCTGAGGAGGGACCCATCAACATCGGTGGCCTTCAGCAGTTTGCAACAGAGGTGAGACGTGCTCTAGGGTACCAGCTGAAAAGGGAATGGGAGAATGTGGTTTGGTGGTTTTATTGGCTTGTTTCTGAAACCAGGATGTTTTCTGTTGTTGGAGTTTAATCTTACATTTTTAATGAGATAGAAGGAGACCCACCGACATGCTGTTTTTGCCACGGATGCAATAAAGGGAATATAGAAAGTGAATTTCATTTTTATTTCCTGTCTGTAAATTTTTTTATTTTTTTTGTATGCGAATATTAAAGCTGCGAATAAGCTGCATAAAAGCCAATAACTTTATTGTCCTCACTAGAAAAAATGTCTTTAGCCATTAGAAATTAAGACATAAACAATACCGAGCAAAAATTTTGAACAAATGTATTTTAAACGAAGAGGAAACATAGATCCAAGCATATTTCTTTTCATCTAATTTCTTGTATAAATGAAGTTAGACTGACTAAGATGCATTCATACAATGTACATTGAACTTCAAACCAGTCAGGTTCAGCACATGTTTTTTCAATAAATGTTTCCAGGATTTCAATTTAATCCTAGCCAATATATTTGACAGTGTCTGTAAGAACTGTCCATAAGAATTTCATAATTTTTTGTTACATTGACTTTCCTAGATCTTCAAGGAGATGAAGATACCTCAGATACGGGACCCCAACCTCCCGTCTCATGACGACCTTCCAGAGAGCTACCATTCCAAGGTGGCCCTAATAGGGTGTGGTCCTGCCAGCATCAGCTGCGCAACCTTCCTGGCCCGTCTGGGGTACACAAACCTGACCGTCTTTGAGAAGGAGGAGTGGATCGGCGGGCTTAGCTCGGCGGAGATCCCGCAGTTCAGGCTTCCTTACGAGGTGGTGTCCTTTGAGGTGGACCAGATGAAGGATCTAGGAGTCAAAGTAAGTAATGTCTTCTGCATATTTCTTAACCCGTTTTCTTCTTATCGAGTCACTACACAAGTCCTGTCTAATGATCCACACAGGCTTTGGCACGGCAGTTCATGGCTTCACGGGGGACCAACCGGTACCGCTTAGGCATTGTTTGCTATATAGAGGGCGCAAGTAGCTAGTGCAGTCCTGCTTTAATAGTAGATTTCTTCCCTTGATTTGTTGAGAAGCCTATTTCTCAAAGCGTACTTTCATTCTGTGCTTTGATAACATAACACTTTTCCTTTATTTTTCTACCTCAGGTTGAGCTGAAGAAGGGTCTTGGTATGAACGGCATGACATTGGAATCTCTCAGGAGTTCTGGTCACGAGGCCGTCTTTGTAGGACTAGGCCTTCCTGAGGCAAAGAGGGCACCCATCTTCCAGGATCTGACTGTGGAGCAGGGCTTTTACACTTCCAAGGATTACTTACCGCTGGTGTCCCTGGCAAGCAAAGCAGGTATGTTGGCCATGAAGGGACAGTTTGGGCCATAGTAGGTTAGAGTGTTTAGCTATTTTCTCCTGTAGGCTCGAGAGAATGTACATCATGATTAATTCTCCAACTTGAAGGCTCTCCTGGAAAGGTCTCCATAGCCAGTAAAAAAGACCTGACGTGGGATAAGATAGTACTATTCTGATAGGCTGAAGAGTGGTATTAATAAGCTGAGGGCAATAGTGCTGGCAATGCCTAAATTAACATCTGACAAAATGTCACTAAACTAAGCCCTAACTAAGTTAAAAGCACTTAACTATATGACCTATTCTAATCACAATTTACTAAAGCTCGATCAAAACCTTTTAGAAACTAGTAAAACAATTTAATATTGTATTCATTGTAAAACCAAAACTGATTCTGTGCTTTGTATTTTGATGCAGCTTTGGTGATTGTCATGTTGTTAATCAGTATTTGTTTTGTGTTTTTCTAAATCTATAGGCATGACTTCTCGGAAGCTTTTTTGTAGTATGTCAGATAATATCATGTTGATATTCGCCAAAAAATTATCTTTGACCCTTGTATTATTGAAGGTATGTGCGCCTGCAAGTCATCTCTACCAAAGCTCCATGGCAATGTGATAGTTCTAGGAGCTGGGGACACGGCCTTTGACTGCGCGACATCGGCCGTCCGCTGCGGAGCTAAACGGGTCTTCATCGTATTCCGCAAAGGCTTCACAACCATCCGGGCTGTACCTGAAGAGGTAAAGTCGAAACTGGATTATGCCTGTCACATTCCTTTACTTATTTCAGTAGATTGTTCGTCGTCATCATCGGCGTTGTTGTTGTCTCATCATCATTATTATCATCATCATCATCATCATTATCACCTCCACCACCATCACCATCATTACTATGATTTAGTAGTAGTAAAATCATTATAAATATTACTATTATTATTATTATTATTATCATGATTATGATCGTCATCTTCATCTTTATTATTGGCTGCTGTATATTGGTGCATCTAAAATAATAATTTGACTTATGATAAGTGAAATTGACCATCACTTACCTGAATCAGTCGAGGCATGTGTATATAGGCATTCTGTTAAAAGAATTCAACATGAAATTCTGTGGCTACGCACAATTCTTTGTTATTATCATGATATGTACAGTAGTATACGGTATATAGAAAAAAAGGTTTTTAAGAATGTAAACTTAAGCTTGTTTCTGACAGAACATGAGAAGACCAAAATCTTGGTGTACTCGACAATGTTCATCATTTCATCATCTGTCTGATTCAATATGTGGGAGAAGATTTATTTGCTTTTGAATATAGTTTTTTGAGATTTGCCACATGCACATGTGTGAAATGCAAACATGTGATAGTTAAACAGCGAGTACCGTGAACGTGGAAATATTTGAGTTAAAAATACAATGATTTTTGCCGATTTCGCGCTGCACGATTTTAGAACTTGAGAAAAATAAGCATTTCTTTTCATTCGTTATTTGTATGGGCTGAATTGCGTGCAACACGAATATGTCTTGGGGTTGCTCAGGGCGACATATTAATCATATGAAAATAAAAAAGTGTTTACAGTAGTGCAAAAACCACAAATATTAAAGACAAAAATGAGTTGTCGTCATGTTTGGCCATGTACATGTAGCTCTGCACAAACATGTGGCATGAAGTGTGGTCCACACACTTAAGCTATTTCATGTCATATTTCGCTTATGAGAGCATTTAAAAAACCATCCCTTTCAGTTGAAAATTTCTTCTATGATATTTTAAACACTATTAAACACAAAAACTGTGAAAAAGCTGACACATCTATATTTCACCTTTTCCAGAACTCAAACTTCTCTTTAAAGGAACTGAACAAAATTGTTATGAACCAACACAGACCCTGAGAAGCAAATAGTCAGATACATGTAGACAGAAAAGAATCAAATTGATAATTTCACATTATACAAACAATCTGTTAAACTTCATAGGATTTGCAATTGTAAACCTCAAAATACAAAATTGTTATAAACCAACACAAACCCTGATAAGCATATAGTGAGATAGACAGAAAAGAATCAAATTGATAGTTCCACATTATACAAACAATCTGTTAAACTTCATAGGATTTACAATTGTAAACGTCAAATACAAAATTGTTATGAACCAACACAAACCCTGATAAGCATATAGTGAGATAGACAGAAAAGAATCAAATTGATAGTTTCACATTATGCAAATAATCTGTTAAACTTGATAGAATTTGCAATTGTAAGCCTCAAATACTGACAATGGAAATAATCAAATTTGCAATTGTCAGCCTCAAATACTGGACAATAGAAATAATCAAATTTGCACAGTCCTGGCCGCTATTGTAAATAATAAGTACAAAGATCATGTTTAGTTGAGCTTGAAAAGGTAGTATTTGTAAAGGATAAAGCACAGATTGTACTCTGAGATGTGTTTCCTATTCAGAGATATCTCGTTATGATAGCCAATTTGACACAAGTTTAACTGCATATTATTTATTTTAATAAATAAAACAATTTCAGGAAATGAGAGAATACCTTCTGTAGCATATCTTTATTGTAGGTGTATATTAAAAAAAAAGTATGATTGATATAAAATGACAAAATAACATTTAATTTATAAAGCGCCTTTTCATAAGATACAGTGTGCAAAAAACGAAATACTTACAAACAAAGTGGAATATTAAGAGAAATTAGAAAAGATGTATTTTACGGACATTTTTCAATAACGATATCGAGTACGTGATCTGTATGGGTGCAAGCCAAAAATTTCTAAACAATAGTTGAAACTTCTCCCATGAAGCTTAACCTTCAATGGTAGAAATAATTTACACACAAACAAAAAGGGAACTTTCATTTACATCATCTTCCCATTCTTGTTAAAGATGGATGTCGCCAGGGAGGAGCGCTGTGAGTTCATGCCTTTCCTGTCGCCACGTAAGGTGATCCTCAAGGGAGGGCGCATCGCTGCCCTGGAGCTGTGTCGCACAGAGCAGGATGATGACGATAACTGGATAGAGGATGAGGAGCAGACCACACGCCTCAAGGCAGACTTCATCATCTCGGCCTTTGGCTCCACTCTGCTCAATGAAGAAGGTTGGTTGATGGATGTAGACTTAAAGCGGGACTGCACTACTTGAAGCTATACTTCCGCCCTCTATAAAGTAAACAATTGCTAAGCGGTTCCCCATGTTCCCCCATGTTCCCCTTTTTCTTATGTTAATTGAGAGCTGATTTGATGAGATAACCACCTGTCAGTGACCAAGCAAGGAGGACTAATCCCTCCTAGTCAAACTAGGGCAGACAGGCTTTAAAGGGACACCACATAGTAGACAGTGTCCCTGTTTATTGCATCATATCTCTCAGACACTACATTTGGTTGAAACACCAATTAAAGTGTCTGTGTGTGCAAAGGTACTTGAAGCAGCGAACCTGTGGTCCCACAAGAAAATACTCCAGATTGCTTATATCTGGAGGGTGAGGGAAATTTGATATATATATGATGAGAATTCCATAGGTGGTCAGCTAAAGCACAGTGCATTACAAAAGACCTGTCTGTCATGAAAGTGAAGTGCACTCTTAGTAAGTGACTGACAACACCTGTTATTGATTAAACACCAGAATGGTGTCGAATTTCCCATGAAAAATAAAGGGGTTGTTCAAAGCATTAATTTATTTCAATGCTACAGTGTTTGACTTTACAAATAGTTAGTAATGTATTGTGATGTACATGTACATGTACATGTACGTAGTTCTTGTCAATTTCAATTTGGGTGTGTTTGTTTACATGCTAAGTGAAATAATAATAATGACTGTTGATGTATGTACTGACTCTGTATTTGTAAAGTATACAGAGATAGAGACGTGGGGCTGTACATTTATAAGATGATTTTTATTCAATTATCATAAACAAGATTTGTTCATGGTGGTGATATCCTAATTCATATGTTTTTAAATACTTCTTCCAAATATTGTTTAGTATCTTGCAATATTTTGTCTTCACAGCGTAATATAGTGATCAGAGGAAATTTTACAAAAAGTAAGGTCTTTCTGTATAGATGGTGAATAGAGCAAGTTAAGCTAAATTCACGATTGCTCTTTTAACATTGCTTCAATTTCAATTTCCAGTCAAGACGGCTCTATCTCCAATCAAGTTCAACAGATGGGGTCTACCCGAGGTGTCGACAGACACCATGCAGATGAGTGAACCGTGGGCATTCTGCGGAGGAGACTTGGGAGGCGTTGCCCAGACAACCGTGGAATCGGTCAATGACGGCAAGACAGCTGCCTGGTTCATACACAAATATCTACAGGTGATTGCTAAACTTCTTGTTATTACGACTTTAGATAATTCTCATGTTATGTAACTTACAGGGAAACAGCCTTAGATAGATAATCTTCATTTACATGACAATTGAATGTATTACATAAGATTGTGTGAATTGTGTAATCTCTTATTTGCTGAAGTCTGCAAAGGGTTGAAATGCAGTGATGAACCAATGTCTCTTAAGTATTAGAAAAGTTTAATGCTACCTTTTCTTTGATTAGGATGAATCGAAAGGAAAATAAAAATGAAAAACATCTTGTATGATGGCATTAATCTTCATGCTGCGTGTAAAGACATTATTTTCCTTTCGGAAGATGCATACCCATGAATTTTAGAAAAAAAATGTATTAAAGCATTAAAAACAGACAAATATCAACCCAAAGAGAGAGAAAAGAAGAAAAAGATTTCCAACCAACCGACCCATGTTTGGCACCTAAATGGCAATACAACATCTTCTTTTTTAAGGCCTAATTATCATTCAAGTTCATTGCTATGATCTCTTTCACTCATCAGTCTCTTCATGGTATACCGGTCCCAAGCACCCCTGCCCTGCCCAAGTTTTGCACCCCTATCGACCTGGTGGACACCAGTGTGGAGATCTGAGGTCTCAAGTTTCCCAACCCTTATGGGCTGGCCAGCGCCCCTCCTACCACCTCGGCGCCCATGATCAGACGTGCCTTTGAGGCTGGCTGGGGCTACGCCGTCACCAAGACATACTCATTGGATAAGGTTTGTGTGTCCTGTCTTCTCTGCAGGGCCCTGTTTCAGCACACTTGATATCAATAACAAGTGACAAGCTACTGTTATAAGCTACTGTTATAAGCTACTGTTATAAGCTACTGTTATAAGCTACTGTTATAAGCTACTGTTATAAGCTACTGTTATAACCTACTGTTATAAGCTACTGAAATCATGGCATGTGATTGGCTGAGAGCAAATTTGTCATAGAAATTTGTATGTGTTATAGATAACAAACTGTATGAAACGTGCCCCCAAGTGTTTTGGATATATGAAAGACTACCTCAGCTTCTCTAACATCTTCCGTATATGCCAGTCACACTATGATACCAACACCAGACCGACGATAGACCGAACTTAAAATCATGTTACACCAAGTAATCATGAATCGGTCGGTTTGGCAGTGGTCTGAAGTTAGTTTGGAATTGGTGTGGGGTCAATTTAGCAGTGTGATCGAGGTATTTTCAAGATTACTTGTCTGCACATTTACTGGTGTGCCCATTTCGCCAGTCTGCAATGACAATGGTTAACAATTTATAGTAGATATGTATAGAAATGCATTGTACAATAAACGGAAACTCTGATAACAGTGACGTTTGAGAGTTCTCAATTTTTTCGATTTTATGACAATTGTCAGGGAACTGAAATATATGAGTGAATGTGCTGCCTTTATATAGTATTGAGGTGTGACAACAAGTGAAAAGTTTCTTTTCTTAAATAGAACAAAAAATGATCTTTTATCACCTTAATGTAACACCATATAGACAAATATAATAACTCTTTTCATTATTTGAAAGCTTGTTCTAAAATTTCTTCAAAGAAAAAAACTATTTCATGTAGGGTCTTTTTTTTTTTCTTTTCTTTTTTTCATGTATGATCACCTGGAAGGAAAGTTTCTTCTTTTTTGCTTTGGAAGAAGACAATAAATTATTTTCTATTCTATTGTATTCTATTTCGAAGGTGACTGGGGTATAGATGCAAGCAGAACGTTGAATAGCTCCTTATGTCGACGATTTAAAACAAAATTAAACATGTAACCTGAACATAACTGAATGTTAACGCAGGTGGACTCACTGAGAATCTCAACCTTCCTCTCACTTTCCTTTCTATATATTACCAGGACTTTGTGACCAACGTCTCGCCTCGCATCGTCCGCGGGACCACCTCAGGGAATGTCTACGGCCCTGGCCAGGGCTCCTTCCTCAACATCGAGCTCATCAGCGAGAAGACTGCCGCGTACTGGTGCAAGATCGTGACGGAGCTCAAGAGAGACTTCCCCGATCGTATCGTCATAGCGAGCATCATGTGTAGCTTCAACAAGGATGACTGGACCAAGCTGGCAAAGATGTCCGAGGTGAGTGCTTCTTATTTAAGTTTGTGAAGAACTTATCCACGCTCCCTCAGGTTTAAGTGTTCCTTTTGACTGTCTCTGTGAAATTCAATTTCTGTTTTGCCTTTGGGGGAAAGCAGAGGTTTATTCAGAGCTGCCAACTATTTCGTTTTTCCCGGATTTTATTCTGTTTTTTCCAGAATTATTCTGTATTTTCACAAAATACGATTTTCAAATAATTTATTATACTTTTTTTTTTAAAATTTACATACCGCATGTAAAACAACTGCCCTCAAATGTTATTTTGATCACAAAGTCAATAGAAAACTAAGGTTAAACCATACTTGAAGAGAAAAATATTCTCAAAAAGAATAAAACGCCCATAATACCAAAATAACAACAACAAAATACCTACAGTGTACTTGTAAATAAACTATAGGTCCTAATATGCAAAATAACAATAATATGCATGAGGAATGGACATTGCTGCATTGGAAGTGCGTCATGCGTTGTTGTAAGTTACGTTTTAATGAATTCCTTTTTTTGCCATCATGGTTCCTATTTTGGGTAGCACAAGGTTGGCAGCTCTGTATATTGTAATCTACTAAAATTAAATAGAGCGAGAGAAAATTCCATAATCAAGCAAAAGAAGAAAAGATAAGTAATAAGTAGGAAAAAAAAATCAACATTTGGGAAGGAGGACACTGCAGATGAGCAGGCTGCAAATCTAGAGATAGATGCACAGAAGAAGAAGTTCTTGAAGAACAAAGTAAATGGCAAGCCAAATTACCATTCTGCACTTTGAATCAGAACAATCAAAACTTAGCCAGGCAACTAGTCTAGCCATAATGAATTTGTGTGCCACTTTAAATTTTGCCACCAATTGACCTTTTGACATTTGACCCTTGAACCTATCCAGGAAGCTGGTGCTGATGCCCTAGAGTTGAACCTATCCTGCCCCCATGGTATGGGTGAGAAGGGTATGGGTCTCGCATGCGGGCAGGACCCAGAGCTCGTCCTTAACATATGTCGCTGGGTGAGGGCGTCAGTCAAGATTCCATTCTTCGCTAAGCTGACACCCAACGTGACCAACATCCTTGACATTGCTCGTGCTGCCAAAGAAGGTGGGATGGAGTTATGTTCTTTTTTTCTTCAGATATAGTTATACATATAATTGTTCCAAATTATGGGAGCAGTGTGGTATATTGGTGAAGGCTCTTGCCGGGGCAGTGTTTAACAAAATCGTTATAAGTCGCAAGTCCACCAGCAACCCATTGAAACATGTGTTAAATCAAATACATGTAATTTAATGGGTTGTTGGCAAAATTGTACTTGCGACAGCTTTGTGATACGCTGCCCTGATTTTCATCTTTGCTCAATGCTTGCATTGATGAACAAGGTGCTTTGCCCAAATTTGTCCCTATTGACTCTGGTTTATTAAAGTGGTACCTGGCAATGCTGAGGTAAAACAAAAATCATTGCAGGATCCACAGAAAGAGCAATATGAATATTGATGTGGCTACTTTTAATAAGACCAAATAAATATTTATTATTATTATTCTTTTTTGCAGCGAGGTATTTAAGTCAGCATTGATGGTAGAGTGACATTTGTGTATATAGACCAAACAAGTTATCCATATTTTACACATCCATACTGACTGCTGGGGTGTTCTCCTGTATATCTCATACCAATTTCTTGTTTTACACAGGCAAGGCTGATGGAGTAACAGCAACCAACACAGTTTCAGGCCTTATGGGACTGAAGGCCAACTCCAACGCCTGGCCAGCCGTAGGCAAGCAGAAGAAAACCACATACGGAGGAGTGTCTGGCAACGCCATCAGACCTATCGCACTCAAGGCAGTCTCGGTCATCGCCAACAACCTCCCTGGCTTCCCTATCCTGGCGACCGGAGGGATCGATTCGGCAGAGTCTGCTTTGCAGTTCCTGCATGCTGGAGCAAGCGCTGTTCAGGTATGGTCCTAGAGAGAGAGATATCAGCATTGATTGTTTTATGAGAGCACCACAAGTAACAAGTCTGTCATCATCCCATTGAATGCATGTTGATATTAAAATACATTTTCAAATGGGATGTCAGTGATCTTAGACTTCTGATGGTTTTGTGAAACTCTTCCTCCTTTATGTAGAAATTATGTGTTTAATTTCACATATCAGAGGCAAATCCAGATTTGTCAGACAGGTTGTGTGAAATGTTTGAAAATCGTGAAAGGCCATGCTTCCTGTGCAGCATAACATGACTGTATAAAGTTGCAATTCAAAAATGAAGGTTTCTTCAAATTGATTAAGCTATGTCTTCAAGGGCATTTTCCCAACTGTGCATTTTCCAGTTATAACTGAGCTACCTGAGTAACTGTCGCTCAAGCATAGCATTTCCCCGTGCACACCTGGATGGAAAGTGACAAATGCAGGTTAATGTTTTGCTAATGTTTTTAGCTCTTGGCAGGGATTTGAACCATGAACGTTAAGTGAATGAACCAATATACCTTGATACCGTCACACAAGATTTAATTATCCAGGTAGAAGTATCAAACAAAGATTGCCAGTTGGTGGTAACACGGTTTAAAGGTATATACCAGGTCATGCGATTGCATTGTGAAAGAAACGTTGTGGAATCGATCAGAAAAGGTTGATTATCTAGCATATAAGTATTGGTGTGTACTGCAAGGTTCTGGAATCATCACAATGATTTTAAAGAATTGGCCCAGTCTTGGTAAAGTTACAAGCACTGTACACAGAAAGATGTATATGGGACTACGCGTCTATCCAGTCCGGATAGATATAATAATTTACCAAATATATCAATTAGTAGGCGGTTTCCTGGTAAAATTTGTAATATCACGTATTAGTCAAAACATATTCTTTCACATGATTGGTAATAAGAGCTTCCATTTCATTTTTTGAGAGGGGGGCATTTCCAAAACTGGTCTATACCTTTAAACTTCACATCAAATTGTTCCTTCAAACCCAGTCTATTTATGTTTTCCTTTGTGCAGGTGTGCAGTGCCATCCAGAACCAGGACTTCACCTTGATAGAGGACTATGTGACGGGATTGAAGGCATTGCTCTACCTGAACAGTTTAGATGATCTAGGAGATTGGGATGGTCAGAGTCCACCTACAGTCAGGCACCAGAAGGGCAAGGAGGTCAGAGTGGCTGACGTCATAGGCAAGGTGAGGAATGGGGGTTGTCTTGATGAGGATGATAAAGAATATAACTTTAATAGGTAGT
>BEXV01000104.1:292802-307106 GCA_003118195.1 Hemicentrotus pulcherrimus
CCCCCCCCCCCCCCCCCCCCCACTGAGCGACTTTTTCGGCCCGCGCGATTTTCAAATTTTCGGGAGCAACAAACAAAAACCAAAAAAAATTGTGCTCACTATTTTATATTTGTAGAAGAATAAAATAATGAGAGCTTTGGGTATTTTGCTTTGAAACTCGAGTCTTGAAATACATATCCGTGTTATAATTCATCGTTCATTTGAAATTCCATCCCGCTTTTACGCGAGCCCGAGAAAAGATTCGATTGTTTGTTTGAGTCATCCAACTTTTCTCTCGCTTTGCGTTGTGATACATTTTGCACTTTTCCTTCCTCTTCCTTTTCTTGATCATGTGAATGTAATTTATCCTCACTCTCAATGTGACTTTGATGTTTCACAAACTGTTCATCGATGTCGGATGAAATCTGTTCGGGGGCCCTTCGTGTATCTTCGGTTTCCGAACCATACCCTCCATCTTTTTCAAAAACATCACCATCCCCATACCGTAACGGCTCATCAATTTCCGTCTCATCATCGGTCGCCCCTCGGTCCCCTTCGGCCAACTCTCCGGCTTCCGTCGGTGGGGTGAACGAATAACGAGCTTCACCGATCTGCTGATCTAATAAAGAGTAATACTTGTCGTGGAACATGATCTGTCTTTCAACGTTGTTGTCCACGGTGATCCAATTATTCGCAATCCACTTTGTTCCTTTGATGACGTCACACCCACCGTGTAACGAATGGTTTCGATTTTCACCTATCCACCCTGGCGGATAAAAAGAGGAAATTGTGAGGTGAGTCAAATATATTTCAAGAATAGTTGCTACCCTTTTATACTATTCTTGTGTATTTAAAAATTGGTAACCACGGTAACACAATAGAGAGTATTAGAATAGAATTCGTGATTTGGTGATCTCATATTTTATAGGCTATAAATAATATTAATAAAATATGCAAGTCGGGATCCATTACTATGAAACAAATGAATCATATTCCGTATAAGATTATTACGTTTTACATTTTTACACTACGTTTTCAACATTACACAATACACATCTATTTCAAAAGAAAATAATAACTAGCCTTGTTTTTTTGCTTCATACCCTTTTATTTTAATTAGAGCAATCAATGATAGGTTTACCCTTTACCGAGGAAAAAAATTCACCTTCACAAATATTCCACACATGATCATTAACACAGTTCAGTCAAAGTAATGTTAAGTTCTTTTTCAAACGGTACTTCTTTGCAATTGCTGCTGTTCTGGTAATTTTTTACCATCAGCGGTAAATTGCGATTAAAATACTATTTAAGTCTCGATCTGCATTATATTTTAATCGCAATTTACCGCTGTTAACTTTGAACGCAAAACAATGTTTAAATTAGGCGTATACATGTAGGTATTACTTCATGTAATCCCCACCAAATCGACTGTGTTTTAGAGGGGGAAATAAGAAATAGATTCTAGACTATAATCACTGAGTGAAAATTCAATTTCGAATAGAAACACTCACCCCTTTTTTCATCTAAATAGTGATTGTACCACAATATTGCTTTGCCCTTTTCCGGTGGCACAACCACATTGGACTTTTGGCAATGACTGGAAAGATCGTAAATGTCATAAGGCATTTCATCCAGCGACTGTGGAATAAAAACATAAGAGATAGAAGATTGAGCCATAAATCAGAATGCTTCTACATCAATACATCTGGTTGCTCACATTAACGAAGGAATATATATATATAGAGAGAGAGAGAGAGAGAGAGAGAGAGAGAGAGAGGATTAGAATACTGAATAGTGAATTGTAAAAAAAAGATTAATAAAACTGGTTGAACACAGTATACGATGGAAAATTTATAGAGACCGAAGATTAATACATGAATTTCAATGCTGCCCAATTCATGATAATAAATAAATACGCACAAAGACAGGGGCGTATTCGTCAGGGTAGAACTGTCCTGCTTAAAGGTCCACAGCAATTAAATTACCCCCAAAAATACTTGCATGGGGCATGCGGGCGGTTCAGGTACGTGATTCCGTTTCATTATTAAGCAAGAGCTGGTTCCGTTATTTTTACGAATTACCTCCTCTGTAAAAGTGTCATTATCCGCGACTGGAAAAGCTGTGCCACCTCCTTCCTCTACGTCATTCAAATAGTAAAGTACTGTTGCCAATCTATCAAAACAAAATGTTATTGTCAGCAATTAGGTGCACGCACATTGCTGAACTTACATCATATTTTTTTATAAAAATGTGTCAAGCATATACACGTAGCCCTGCCTAAAGATATTGTTTTTGCTTTTTTGAATAAAATTATAGATTTCATATCCAGGGGAAGTGCAAATTAGTATCACAAAATTTGGGATTTCAATTTCAAGGGAAAAATGACAATTACCAGCGACTTTGATCCGGGTCGGACTTCTGGATTTACTTATGAATCCTCCGGAGTATTCACATAAAACCCCTGTATTTCCCTTCTACCCCCTCCCCCCCCCCCCTCCTTCCCTTCAATTCTTGATGATGGGTGACGCCCTTACTGCCTCTAAGAATACATTGTAAAATTGTCACTATAATCAATTAGAATTTGTTTCAATGAAATTCATAGAATTGACGATATTACATTTAGGGGCTTTAATTACGAGCAACTTGAGATTCAATATGTTGGAATGATGTTCCTTGATATCATCGCCTTGTAAGACATGAACAACCTTTACAACAAGATGACAGTCTACCTTTAAGGAGTGCTATCAGTACTACCAGTACACCCCCACCAACCTTAACATTGAAAGGTAGGGAAGCGAACCTTTTCTTTATTATGTTGCTTTAACTATTTTGAATACTGTTCCTGCATTTCACCTCGTAAATCATGATAAATTGACACCCGAGAGGATCAGACGATGTTTAATAATTCATGGACTGATTTCATGGACGTTTACTCGCACAAATGGTTTACAATTCATCCCACACAATCATTCAATATTCATACATCTATAAAAGAGGTGGCAAACTGTCTGTCCAACCAACTCTTCTCGGTTCTTCTTATACCCTTTCTCAAATTCTCTCTCTTTAGATTAATTGCTTTGTGTATCTAGCATTTTCTTATTTTTTTTCTGCTGGAGAAAGTGCTCGACAAAATCAATAATCGTAGTTATTGTTGTTATACAAAGTAATTCTTTAATCTTAAATTCTTGACGACATTCCCTTAAACTTATCAGATGGCGATTCATAACACAGAGAGTAAAAAGTTTGTCAGTAATGCCAATATCGTGATTACGATTTTGTGGTGCATTAAATCAAACCAAATGCAATCATATCGAATCAAAACCGAATCAAATCTAATCATTTAAAATCACATCAATTCAAATTATATCACAATATCATTGGAGCTAAAAGACGGGATGCCGATTGCATACATCCATAGTGTATTTTTACAAATCTTATAGGCAGATGAGAGCATATTATATCATCCCTTTTGAACCTGTTGGCACTGACAAACTAACCTTATTACTGTATAGCGGGTTGTCGGCACCCCGGCTCCCAAATCTATATGTAGCTAGACTAACAATAATAATAATAATAATACATGAGATTAATATAGCGCCATTATCCATTCTAATTAAATGCTCAAGGCGCTTAAAAATATCAGGGATCACGTTACATCGTGACAAAGGAATCATGTACATTTAAAAAAGAAAGCAAATTCAATACAAAGTTTTTTCCGAGACTCACCTACAGAGTCTCTTCTGTGTAAAGTCATCTCTGTTGCGGTACCTCCTCTCTTCGTCACTGTCTTCGATGCCGAAGGTGTGTGAACACTCGAGATCGTCGTCGAGTTCATCCGAATCATAGTGAGCGTGGTAATGACCGCCCGGTTGATATCGTACCACCTGTTTGTGGGGTGATAGGAGGAGGAGACCGGGAGAGAAGTAATATGGAGATCAGTTAACTACTGAATCATTCATACCCCTTCTAAATCCGAGGTGTTCTTTTATGTGTGTGCTTTTCGTAACTCGAGAAGGAAAGCTAGGTTGGTTGAATTGGGGCCTTTCTTGAATACTTGTAGATGTAAGCTTAAATTATTTTGTCGAATTCTCAAAAACCGTAAATTGGGACGATTCAATTGATTCGAATCAATCGCAAATCTTAAAAAGATGGGGCAAGGGGCTTGCAAAAAAATATCTATGCATGAACGCCGTAATGCAAACTAAGACATGTTGTGTCACCATAATGGAAAGGAATGACAGATGATACAGGAAAAAGGAAACACAGCGATAAGACAAAATGGCATTACTGCTCCCTTCAGAATTGAATATGACAGCGTGGCTCTTAAAAGGAAACATGATTGATTGATTGAATGAATGATTTTAATGTAAGAGGGTTAAGTATCGAGGATGAAGTGAAACAAATCACGAAAGAGGATGCATGAGTGACATAATGCGTGGAGTGAGAAGAGGAGGAAACAGACCGAGAGAGGAGAGGAGAAAATTGAAGGTTGATTAATTTGCGAGGGAATGTTACACAACAGTCTCAGTGGAAGAGTAGGTCTAAACTGATAATAGCATTGATGAAAGTTTGAAGAGAAATAGAAGAGGTGATTTTGATATCAATAGCAGATATGGTGAAAGAGAACAAAAGGAAAAATGTTAAGAGTGGGAAAGAGAGTAATATAAATTATAGATAGATAAATTGATAGATAAATAAATATATAGATATATGAATGGATTGATAAATAGATAGATCAATATATAACTAGATAGATATATTTTATAGATCACTAGATAAATATGTTATATACATACATACATACATACATAAAAGATATATTTATTATATAGATAGATAGATTGGTAGATTAATATACATCGATATAAAGATAGATGATGCTCAGCTTAAATAGATAGATGGGTGGACGGATAAATAGAAAATTAGATAGATAACAGGATGGAGGAGAATAATATATAGTTATAGTGTAACAATGGGAAAGAATTAAAATCTAACCAGACGAACTATATTCAGAACATACATCTTCAAAATAGTTTATTTATTTCTCATAAATTAGTCATGAGATATGCACATGAAATAATAAAACAGAGGCTCACACGAATGAGAAGGGCAAGATCTGAATTATTTATCGCGAATAAAAGGGTAAGTATTTGACGAGGACTGTTTACCAACCTGAAGGTGTTCACTCGTTTGGATGATCGAGCTTGGCAGTAACGTTAGACCGATCACCCTGTATGAGAGAGAAGTAAGAAGCTGTTTCTTTCAAGAAATCAAAATAATGCAATAGGAAGGTTTTTGTGATTGTCAATGTCTCCGGAACACTATTACCTCTCATATGATGGAAGCATCCACAATGTATAAGTTAAAAACTCTCCGTAAACAGATTTGTATTATAAAGAACACGGTCACAGTTGGGCATTTAGAGCACATCTTTCTCCCTTGATTATCTTTCTTCCTTTTATATATTGATTCCTAGAGTTAGAGACGCTACGGCAGTGATATGATAAAAAGCACTGTGGTGTTTTATTTATGTTATATTGAAGGAACGAAAACCTTAAACCCCCACTGTACTACTTGTAGCTACTTGCGCCCTCTATATAGAAACAATGCCTAATCGGTGACCATTGGTCCCCGATTATCCTCTTTTTCTTTTGTTAGTTGAGAGCTGAGTGACCATCCTGGGTGGTCTAATCTCTCCTAGCCTAACTAGTACAGACGGCCTTTAAATGTCTTTAAAGAGTACACATCGGTTGTACAGCGCGTTCCACGCTTGATCCGAACTAGTGAAACAAAACGACAACAAAAACGTGAGCTTTGTTGTAACTGGCGTTCTTTGGGGCAATATTGACAATTGTTTCTAAAAAGCAACGTTTTATGACATTTTAAAAGTTGTCTACAGTATCAAAATTGTTGATATATTGTGGCAATTTATTCCAAAGCTCTGCTGATGTAACTTGAAAAGCGCGTGACCCATTTAAATTTGTATTTCTTTGGGGGCTGGTAAGGAGAGACTTTTAGGAAGACCTCATGTTTCTTTTAGATACGTAATTGGGTGAGCAGTTCATGTTGGAGCAAATCCTTTCAGGCACTTAAAGGACTTAAAGTCGATTCTAGCACAAACAGGGTTTTTTCTTCATTACCTGTCTTGAAGTCGTAACAAAACCTCATCTTCGGTAGTCCATTGGTCAAGCCACGCCTGCTCGCTGACCCTCGGTTGGCTTCTCTTGATCTCGTTCTCACCCAGGTTGCCGATGACCACAAACCACTTGTCGATCTCCTCTTCCATGGCCGGTGTGTCAGCTTCAAGGAACTCGTCGACGTCGAGAAGACCATCACCGTCTTTGTCCAACTTGACCTTGATAAGTTCCTGGACCGGATGGAAAATGACAGGACGGTAAATGTCTGTTGCATACAATAGTCTCCTAGAATTCGGCTGCAAATGACATTAAATCATGAATAATCCAAAGCCCACCGCACACTTGGCGATCTTTCTGTGATCCGATTTTAAAAGAAACCGTCATTGGATATGAAAAATTAAACAAAATATGTCATCTTCCACATTGACATTCTAAATAATGATATGAAAAATGACAATCAAAATCTTAGTTCAATTATGCTTTCTAGATCTGGTTGAAACCAAGTCAACTTTAAATGAGTTTCCTCCTTAAAGAAAGTGTATACTTCCCTATAACTTTGTTACTTTAAATATTCAGAATCCCGACTATTAAGACTTTGCATCTTAGTGTTCACTTTTTATACTATTGCAATTATTTCAAAATCACCCCCAAATCGGCTAGTCGATAGGTCGTATAGTGTCCAGTAAGCTTTATAAGACGAAATTATTTGAATATGACGATTTTCTTTTAAACGTTTAAAGTTTCATAATATTTGAACAATATTGTCATATCGACTTTGATTAAAAGCTAAATTTGGTATATGCCACTGATCATTGGTGCCAGAAGGGTGTTAACTTGGTGTCAATTGATAAAGGTTAATAACGTTCTGGCTCTAAACAGACCTTACCTCGACATGTTCTGTCGTAAGATTGAATTTCTGAGCGCTGGGGAATAACTTGACGGCTTCGTAGAGCTCGGTCCCGTTCAGGAGACCGTCCTCGTTCTGGTCCAGCTCCCCGAAGTACCCGCGTGCCTCCTCCTGCTCCGCCTCGGTCAGGCTCGGCTTCTCGGGCACGGTGAGGCTGGTCTGGAGACCCTTCTTGACAGCCAAAGCCTTCACGTGCTCGCACTCCTCGGAGCTGAGGAAGTTTTTGATTTCTGCAAGAAGTTGGAAATTTGTTACGTCTGGTGATAGCAGAAGCCCAGGAGGGCCTAACCTATCTTATTTTAGAGTCATAGAATGGGCGAACCTTCTGGCTTTTACCAGATAATAAACATGTGTATTAAGGTGGCACTCATAGATGACATCATAGACACCTTTTCATATTCTACATTGAGCTTGACTTCCTAATACTTGAGTTTTGTTCCTTTTCCTCATAATGGTCATAATTATAAAAAGTGAATTGCTCCTATGGCTTCACGGATCCTTCCCCATCCGGGAGTCTATGTCTTACTATGCATATGATTCACCGGTCGGATGTCCCACTGGTTTAAACCATGGTGCTACGTCCTAACCGTTCTACATTCCACTTACCCTACGTCCTTCTGCCCTTTTGTTCAACTGGTCCCATGCCACAATTGCCACACATCTAACTTGCCCTACATCTAACCTGTCCTATGTCTCAATATTGTCCAAAATGTACATGGTCTTATGTCTCAATGGTCCCATATCTCAACAGTAATATAATTATGTCCTATTACTTATCTCAATGATCCTAGTCTAAATGGCCCGCTATGGTCTTATGTCTCAATGGTCTTATGCATAAATGGTTGTATGCCTCAAAGGTCCCATATATCTTAACGGTAATATGTCCCAATGCTTCCTATATCCCAATGCTCCTACGTCTCAATGGTCATATATCTCAATGGTCCTCAATGGTCACCAATGGTCCTGATAAACCTACCCATCAAGATACTAATTGTTCAAACACGGAATGCTAATATAGTTAAGATCTTGGAAACAAAACCCGCTAATATTTCTAGATTTCCCTTTTTAATCTCTGAGGATAGATATCATGTTCACCATGCACAGAATTAATTTCTTACCAAATATTGGCGGATTCACGGCCAGTGTTTTCATCTTCAGGACGGCACCGTCTTCCACTTCTATGTCTTGCACGTGACCAACCTGTCAAATTTGATTAAAAATGAATAAAATCGCTGAGATGAGACTATCAGATCAATCACTGTGAATTTGACTCACGGGCAGTAGTGAGATTGGAGATATGCTAACCCCTAAAAAGGGGTGATAATGTTAGGCCAAGTACAAATTAAGTTTCTCGTCCCCCTACATTTTTTCTTTAAATAATGTTAATGCTATTGTTTATATTATTTGATTTGTGCATGCATCTTAAGGGCTCAAAACAACTGGAAATCGCATTAAATTACACATTTTCTGTTATATAATTGCATAGATAATTATAATCAAATCCTTGCTTAGTTAATTCATTTCATTTTAAAAACGAAATCGTCAAATAATACCAAAAGATCGAGGCGGGCTGAAAAAAAGGTAAGAGAGGGAGACGAGATATAAGAAAATAAGTTTATGTGGCCTTTGATATCACCAACTCTTGTCATTTTTGTGTTTTCCTCAATATACATAATTCAGTACCTGCTCCAAAAGGAACCAAGGATGTTTGCTGCAAACCAAAAGTAAGAGAAGTGCAGAAATAATGATTTACCCATGATGAAATAAGAAAGGAGCCACTCAGCCCCCTCCCCCCCCCCAAAAAAAAAGGGGGGATAGTAATAATAGCAACAAAGAACGACTACAATAATAATGATGATGATGATGATGATGATGATGATGATGATGATGACGATGATGATGATGTTAATAATAATGAAAATAACGATAAATAATGATAATAATGATGACGATGATAACAACAACATTGGGAGTTATGCAACCACAATCAACAGACTTGCAAAGTGTTATATATC
The DNA here is from genome assembly GCA_003118195.1 of Hemicentrotus pulcherrimus. Taxonomy (NCBI): domain Eukaryota; kingdom Metazoa; phylum Echinodermata; class Echinoidea; order Camarodonta; family Strongylocentrotidae; genus Hemicentrotus; species Hemicentrotus pulcherrimus. Next base: position 301,841 of record BEXV01000104.1, read on the forward strand.
AATGAACTTTAAATATTTGAATGTGAAATGGGGAATAAACAATGGAATATCGCTAACATCTTCTAAAAATACAATATAGCATACAGAGGGGGAAAATTGGCAAAGAAAGGAAGAACTTTGACAACATGAAGAGAACATTAACGAAGCATCAAGGGATAATAAAAACACGATGATGTAAAAAGTCAAGTCACGTGCAGACACAAGTAACGCACATCAAAATACCAATGAACATGCAACCATCATGCATGTCATGTGAGATGAAAATATTTTTTAAAAAGTCAGAAAAACAGGGGCACCGATATGAACTGACAAATAAAACAATATGATCAAAATTAATGACTTCGATAAAAACTCAGGGAAAATGATCCATTACATTTGAGCCTAGAAGTTTAAAAGCAATATTTGGCATTTGTGGAGTATCATTAATATATACTTGACATTTACAATGTCTAGTCTGGGTGAAACGTCGACATATAAAATGATGTTATTGAAATAAAAGCATTAGTTACAGAACAAATGACGTCTTTATTGACTTGTTTCATACTGTAATTTTGTTTAAGTGCTTGTTTTGTGACTTGTGCTTTGCTGTGACTTTTTCTCGCTCTCTCTCTCTCTCTCTCTCTCTCTCTTTATCCCACCCCCCCCCCCCCCCCCCCCCCCCCCCCCCCCCCCCCCCCCCCCCCCCCCCCCCCCCCCTCTTTTTTTCTTTTTTTNTACCCAAATCAATTATGTCAGGAATGAGGTTATTGGCAAATATTTAATAATTTGAAACTGACAAGTGTATCGATCGTTTATCACGTACGTCTATAATTTTTGTATGAAACCCAATTTGGCATCAAATTCCATCGAAAAGTAATATGATCACTGGTAAAAAAGACGACTAAGAAAAAGGTTTTTGTGGTCCCTGTATATGAATTATGGGTAACACGATACATGGACATGATAGATCGGTATTTTGGCTAAAATGCTGAAAGATAATCTTGAAATCATTTTGGGGCAATGCTAAGATTATGAGCAGGTGAACTGATGTCAACATTTTTTTTTCTTTCTTTCACCTCTCCTTTTTTAATTATAAAGTTGTCGGCGACACCCCTCCCACATTTAATGTTCTAGCGACGCTTTGGCCCCATCCTGATGTTTTACAGCGACGGAACCGCCCCTTTATCATGTTTATTACCAAATAATGAGAGGGATATTGAACATGAAAGATGATATCATCAATCCTCCCCTCAATATCCTTCATCATCCCATGGGGGTATTCGTCTTTGAAGCAAGGGCGGCGATAGATCCATTTTCTACTTTTCAAAGGGGTGACGGACCAATTTCGCCGATATTATATTTGAAGAAAATTTACCGACTCGCAGAAACAAACATACAGACCCTAGATTGTCAAATTTCCGTCAAGCCTCAAAGTTATGAAAGGGTCGACAATTTTATTAGGTATGGTTTTGAATGGCTTCCATAATTTGTTTGCTAAAAGTAGATTAAATGGGGGTTGTCACACACTCCCAATTGTTTCACAACTAAAGCTTGGAAGGAATATTTAGATTACCCCCACAGCATTCGACTAATGCTAACAATAATATTAGGAGAACCCACTTGCGGCTTGGCTGATCGTATCGAAAAAGGCTGAAGAAACATTTAGTGATACGCCACAACCTCCAAAGATGCTTAGAATTACTCAGGCTTATACTTGCGGCTTAGCGGGACTGCATCATATTGCACTTAATTCTTCTGAATTTTGGAGGAAAGATTAGGAATTTGAGGCAGAGAGAGAGCGCGAAAGTTCGTGAAATTGACATATTTCCTGATCCAGTGGCTAATACTCAAGACATAATGTCGGGAACACAGTATCGAAGAAGACTCTTGTCTTCCCTATATCTAGGGGCCAACAAGGAAAGATTTTCTGTGATTTGTTGCGATATATTGGACTAAATCTGCGCCACCAAAAGCGGTTTTGTTCTTAAATCTCTGATATTTTTTTAGAAGCACCTACTATAATAGTGTTTTACTTTCTCGTTCATGCCTTTAAAGTACTTATCAACCTTGATAATTCTATTATCTAACTTCCCCTTCAAGTTTTTATATAGCTTAAATATCTAAGTGCCGTTGAGTTATTGGGATGGGCCTAATAATGTATATTCTCCTTATCATGACTATTTCATATTGTAGTACATAAGAAAATATCAAACCCTTTGTTGTTCAGGTGCCAATAGATTTGGTTACTAATGTATTCCAATGTTATGCCTGCTTCCTTAACAAAGGTTGGTCTTGACAACCCGAAAGCTTGCACGAGGCTTGCCCGTTATATTAACAAGTAATATTATGCAGATCTGGGCCCCCGTCTTACAAAGAATTGCGATCGATCGCAGTTTTGAAACAATGGTTCTCATTGGTTGATAGTGCGCGTGCTGTACAATACGCGCATGTAACGATGATCTTGATAGGCCATTGCCATGTTGAGATTGATCTCAACTCTTTGTAAGACGGGGCCCTGGATTCCAAGGATATAACAATTCGTCACTAGGTCCCTAGGGAAGAAACATCCATAAAATGTGAATTATGTTAGTAAACAGGTCTATTATAAGCGATTGTGTTGTTATGTAGGAGGCGTCAATAAAAATAATATGTGTGGCAAAAAAGAAGTGTGAAGAAAATTCTAAGCTGTTATCTGTTTCACGATCCAAAGGACCCGTATGAAGCAATTATGCCTATTCATGATGTGCACCTGCTAAGGGCTGCCAATTGAGGTTAATTCACGGAAATTTAATCGATTGCTGGCAAAAGCCATGTAACATCGTCATTTGTGGCAAGGTTATAACCATTCATCACATCTTTTAAAGAAGACTCATGAAAATCTTTCTCTCTCTCTCTCTGTAATTTGTCCTCCCTCCCTCTCTATCCATCTCTATTTTAAGGACCCCAAGGAAAAACAGTTATGTTTTTATAAACATTGCTGAATTGATCTTTCCTCCGATTGTTATCTATGTACATGTATTAATATTTCATTTTCTATAATTGCCTTTATACAATGTGATATTTTTATCTGATTTCGGAAACAAAAACAACAAAAACAGCAACAAATTCTATCTCTTGTTTTATTTTCTTCCGGGGGATTTTGTTCTTCATTTTTTGTTTTTGTTTCGTTCATTCATTTCAATTTCAATAATTGGTTCAGCGGTTGATGACAACGGGGGTCTTGAAATGGATGAAATACCAACCTACATCATCATGCTGGGCACTCCCGAACGATGAATTAGAGCACAATTCCCAGCTGAATAGCGGCACTGACTCATGATATTTGAGCTACTGTAGTATTAATGCAAAATTTAAACCCAATGCGAAGCAAGACCTACTCGAGATGCAGGGCTGTTTGTTTACGTCCCTTTTTGCTTGATTTAGTTTGCACCCTATGATGGTTATGCAAGCTTTCTTTGTGACAAGTTTGCCTCTTACTTCTGGCATTTGGTGAGTAAAGTTTAAGCAAGTTTACCCGCCATCAAATGCTCTTTTTTAAGGATCTTGAAGTGTGCCTCCTCGAGAAGATCGATTTGATATAAAGGTTTCTTTGTTATGTTTGCTAGGTTTCCACATGAGCTTGCGATAGAGTGAGAGAGAAAGAGGGAGACAGAGAGAGGCACACACATAGAGAGAGAGAGAGACAGAGAAATAGAGACAGGGAGAGATAGAAAGGAGAGAAAGCGCGCGAGATAGCTGACATAAATGGGATGATACCACAGGTCGAAGATATGTAATAGCTGAATGTGCCAAAAACACGGTGATCATAATGTACAGATAATGCATAAATTTGAAAACTGTAGCAATATGTGTTTTATATAAATTATGATAAAACGATATATAAAAAAAATATAATTATACGCCTAGTTTCAACGCAACTTTCCTGTCATGTATAATTTCGTAGTTGTTTATAAGTTACATAATTATATAGAAATCAAAGTTTAAAGGGAAAAGGTTTTCTTACCTCTACTGGATCATATTGGAAGAGCCAAAGGTCATCTTCATCGAAAACTTCTTCTGAACTCTCATCATCGTCAATGACATTATCGTCGACTTCATCACCCTCATCGAATCCTTCGTCATCGTCAACGAAGTAATCATTGAACTTATCGACGTCCTCCTCAGTTAGCATAAGATCAGCATCATCGTTGCTGTTTATCCTGGGGTTCCTTGAAAACATTTTCTTCTCAACATCTTCATCTTCTGAAGATCGCAGCGTATTTCCGTCCCGTCCGCCGCCTGTCCTTCCAGAGAGGTTATCCACAGCGTTGCCGTACTTTGCAATGAACAGTAAAGTACCCAAGACCATCAACAACATCGATGAATTCAGAAAATATCCACATTTGCGCTGAATGAGTGGTGGTCGTGCTGTTCCTTCCGTCATTTTAGCACTTAAAATTGAGTAGAAGACGGAAGAAAAATATGTAGGCAGAGATATTCGATGATAATGTTTTGGATGTAGTAGTATAATCCAAACCAGGTGAATTCGGTATTGGGGCCGAAACTGGATAACATCGGCATAAGAGGCATTCAGTGTGTCATGATTTGCGGACGATGTACGCGCGACGGACAAGCTGAACACACTCGCCAACCAACTTTTGCGACTTCTCCAAGTGTGGCTTGCACGCGCAAAACATTAGCGGGTGCGAAACTAACGCTTAAACGTGCGCGCGAGAAGAAAAGTCCAGCCTTCCAAACGGCATCTTCATCACGTTCTAACGACAGTCTGAACACCTCAGGGGAATAAAACTTGCGAAAATTCTCCGTCTCTCTTTCTTGTTTTGAAGAAATCCTGAAGAATATATTGTCACTCTACTGATCTGATATCAGTAGAATTTAAAGTTGAATGACGTATATACTTGGAATTTGATCTGTTCATGTGTCTGCTTTCGGTCCGTACATCACTTTCAGCTCCTCCGTGACGAGTTTCCGGGGACTAGCCGAATATCATTTCAAACTAAAAAGCTTTACTCAACAGAAAAGTTTCGAAGAATCGTGTTCAGGCGATTGTTGTCATGGGTTTCAATACCAAGCAGTGGTGTGGTCGATGTTCCATAATTCATTATGATCGTGTCCTGTGTACAGCGCAAGGGAGAAAAGAGAACAGTGATGATACTGAAGAATGATTATAATTATAATAGAATTGTAGGTAGATGAGAAATAACTAAATGATAATGAATAATGTGCATATGCCACTTTGATAGCCCATAAAATAAGGTAAACATTTATTGAGGCTTCGGAACTGCCC
>BEXV01000104.1:362814-375621 GCA_003118195.1 Hemicentrotus pulcherrimus
AACTTTATCTTTAAAAACATCATAGGATTATATTTACCATCCTTGCATTACCTGAAGAACACAGGATAGCTTCAAGGAGTTACTAGAAAGTATAATTACTTTGAAGTTTTAAGGTTTCAAGAACTACAAAAGAGAATCCATAATTTCTGCATCTTCAGTTTTTTTTTTCTTTTTTTCTTCAGCTGAAAACTATGGATGTCATGCAAATATTGACCAACATTCAAACTGATAAGGTTTCCTAGAGTATATAATAACGATTTAGTCTAATGCATGTATTCAAGATCATTAAAAAGCACAACTAAAATGTAGGAAAAAAAATGCAACAATGGAAGCAATACAAAGTCAAAGGCAATAACATTTTTTTTTAAATTTAACAGGATATCAAAATGAAAGGAGTGGCGGGATAAGGGCAAACAAAGGCCAAATGCTTGTCCTAAATACACAAACTGGATGATTATCAATAAGGTATTTCCAATGGTTACATAATATGAGTAATACGTTAACCTAATCTCACATTTTACACCATAAGGGAGAAACATATTTGACTTGATAACAATGTCTTACTTTAAAGGCTGCAATCAGTTTCTCTTCTGCAGCTCTCTGCTTTTTCTCCTCCAGCTGCTTTTTCCTCTTCTCTTTGTCAGCTGATTTCTACCATAGAAAAAACAAAGGTCATCTCATGAGGAGAACAAAAAGATGCATCTTAAAAAAAGAATGAGGGGCCAATAGCCGAACCATCGAAAAAGTAAAGATGAGTAGAACAAAAAGGCACAATTAATGTAATTGCATAATCAATAACTCTTTGATCAGGTTTAGATGAAGTTTGTATCTAATGTTTAGACTACCCTTCCTCCCCACCCCCCCCCAAAAAAAAATATATATATATATATATATACAAAAGTAACTTACAAATGAAAATAATGAAATCATAATTTGTAGTTTGAGAACATTATCAATTCCTTCAACATAGTTGTTGATGAAATGCACAGGTATACAAATATCTTGAAATGGAAGATGGAAGCTGAATAGGTGTAATGCACATAGTACTGAACTGAAAATGATGATCTAATTTGTAATGAATTCAGCGCTTTCTTACCTTGAGTTTTGCTGCTTGAACCCTCAGTTCCAGAATCTTCTTATCACTGGGAAGCATGTATTCACATGGTTAAGGATTACCTTTAAAGGGATTGGGTATCCTTGTCTCAGATTCTGAAACAAAATCCTGGAATTAGCTCATGCTGCAATGATAATTATAAACCATTAGGTCAGGCAGGAACCCCATGACTATTACAAGCCAATCGCCTGTCTGATTATCAATATATTTATGATTGGAAATCAAAATTTCAAAAACCATTTTCCTAACAGCTTTTATAACACAACAGTCTATTGGAAAAATTGAGTATGGTAAACCGGTCACTCAAAGATTGTTACTTTCCGAGGCACTTTATGATCATTTTGAAGCGCAATTTTTTTTTTAGGGCTTCAATATTACACCAGAGCACAGACACTGATAACACTAAGGCCATGTATTTCAGATTTAACATTGTTAAATGATGTCTTTAAATATCTCAGATGAAATTTCTATAGATGGGTCAGTAAATATTCAAGCAATTCAAGCTATGAAAACCTGCACAACACACCCATTTATCTATTTCGCATTACTCTTTATAACAACAATGAACTATTCCTGAAAGCCCCAAAGTTTGAACCAAAATATTAAATACACTTGTTTTTCTTTCATATTTCCTCAAAAATATGTATGTAGCCAAAGTGAAAATAAGTTTTACCTTCCATACATTTCTTTAATAAAGCTAAGTTCTTATGAAACCCTTGTTCCATTTAAGTTTCATGCTTAAGAATTTTAGCAATCAACATATAATAAACATCAAATCTGAGAAATGAACCACAAAAGTAAAATCCTTACTAGGATACAGCAACTTTATCAAACAAGACACAAAACATAATTAATATTTGATACAAATTTGACAAGAAAGGATATTTGGAGTCCCTTGTCACACCATTGAACAGCTTCTCCATATTCTTTGAGTTGCATGCAGGAGTCAATGGCTCGATTGATGGCCTTTACATGGTCAGGTTTGAGGTTCAATGCCTCCTTGGCGTCATTTAGTGAAGATCTGTGGTTTCCTGTATAGTAGTAAAAGATGAAATAATAAACCACAAATGAAAACATATCAAAATGATGTAAATATGAAAAAGAGACAAAACACAGAACCTGACAAATATTTTCTTTAATTTCTGCATTATTTTCACTCCAAATTTAGCTGGATTTAAAAAAAAAAGTTTGGCTGAGAATATAATATTTTTTGACAATTCGTGGTGTATAATTTTTTAATATAAATATTTAATCATTTTAAATATTTGTTTGTAGATGAATAAACATATTCTACAATTGTTTGTCATTAATATTGTATTCAATTAACCTGCTAAGTTATTTTGTGCACAGAGTCCCTGAAAAACTGTTTTGACCGATTGTGAGTTTTTACAATGACCAAATACTGTAAAGATGACACTATACATTACAAAACAAATATTTGTTCACCTTTGTTCGTTTAGGATTTGCAATTATGGTTATTATAATGCCGTAAATTAATCTTTTTTTGAAGGCAATACATGAAATCACATTAATTGGATATTTACCAAGATGAAAGTGAGCTGCAGCACGGTTCGTGTAGAGGACAGCGTTGAGGTCTTTGTCAGCACACTTCTGTTTGATACCCTCAGCGTAAGCCTTCACTGCCTGTTTGTACATCTTCTTCTTAAACCACTGGTTACCATCATCTTTGTGCGTCAAAGCATCATCTAAAGATCAAATGGAGGAAAAATTATTCTCAAATGAAATCTATGAATAACATATGGTAGCCTAAAAGTGAAAAGGCTGTTGATTTCATAAGAACTCACTTACAAACATGGGGAATTTACAAGAAATTAAGGAAAAGCAATTGCAAGAGAAAAAAAAAGGGGAAAGTCAGCACAAGATAGAAACAAAGTTTGTGGGCAGGAGGCATTTCACAAAGCCTTTTTTCCAAAGACAAATAACAAAAACCAGTGACAAGTCTGCTGATAACAAATCACTAGATTTTACTAGCTTATAACAAAAACTGTAATTTGCCACTGATGACAAGTTTTGTGAAATGGGGCCCAGGTCACAGAAGTATTGAAGAGCTCAACTTCAAAAGGAGCTGCTGGACTTTGCTCACTAGCTAGGGACAATTATCCCCCCTCTCCCCCACCCTTGAACATCCACCCTTGACAACTACCCCCCTGAATATCTACCCTTGAGTCTTGACAAATACCCCCTTGAATATCTACCCTTCCCGCTTTGCACAACTACCTTTTTAAGACATTTACCTCCAAATAATAACCTCCTTAGAATATTACCCCTATCAGCTATAGGAAAATACAAATTTAGAGGGTCACGGGTTGGGTCATTCAGATTCTACAAAACGGTGTTTGGGGGATAGCTCTCTTAAGAGTAAAAGTTGCAAGGGCAGTTGATCTATTATCATATACCTAACTCGACTTTGCATGACTATAGAAATTATTATTATTATTATTATTATCATTATTATTATTATTATTATTATTATTATCACTTGTACTGCACTTTTCCCATAAAGCCCAAAGTGCTTATAGTAAAGGGTAATGAAAATTATATAAATACATGTCTTACTTCTACAAACTGCAAAATAGATGTGTTTTTAAGGCCTTTCTGAATGCAGTAACTGAAAAAGAAGAAATAAGAGGATAAGTCTAGAGTGGCTCACTTTCTCTTGTACTATCCTCTGAGGCAAACTTGATTTGCTGAAGGGCTTCAAGCTGGGGACAATCTTCTATATTCTCTGGAGCTTTGGTCATAAACAACGGTATCTTTTCAAATTCCTGCCACAATGATAAAGATTAAAAAAATACAAGTTAGAATCTCAGCACAATGAATACGATGTGGCTGATTGGCAAGTTTGATCTAAGACTCACGATTTGAATTTTCAAAATATTCTTTCAAACATCGGTAAGTTGAAAAGATTGTATTTTACTGCTATTTAGGTGTTATCAATTGTCACTACAGTATCGATTTTGAGTGAACTCAGCGAGTTTTGTACAGTGGTGTTTGAAATGTTGAATCTCCCTAATTGCATCATTGAACAAAGAAGCCTGTCTAAGCAAATTATTTGTTTTAAACCAATTCTTCTGGGCTTATTCTGCACTTCTCAAAGTTGTTTTGCATTTAAATAAAGGTGATATTGGAATAGAAAATCAGTAGGAACAAGGTATCTTGTCAAATTTCTCACACAATAAACAATCATCACCACTCGATGAAACGACCGGAAGTTTTTACAGGATCACCTCTCACTTCCGTATCCTGATTAGGATTGCACTGCCCTAGAAAAACAAACTTTTGCATCATCATTGGCATTGCAGAAGTCGGGAGGGGAGGGGAGGGGAGGGGCACGTCGACACACAACGCAGGCTTTATCTTCAGTCATCCGCCTGGGTGGAATTCAAACCCAAGATCTTTGGTTCGACAGGCAGACACTTTACCGAAGACTGAGCAAACTAATCATAACAATGCAAATAAATCTAATAAACCGGTAATTATTAAGTATAAACCATTGTTCTTCAACACTCCAACGTCAGTTCAAGTTCAGATTGAACACAATTCACATAGTCTAGGCTAGGCACGCTAACGCATCACGAGAGGGCGCTTTTATTTTGATTCGTTTTGCTGTACAAAATTTGCGACCGGCCTCAGACGTCAAGAGGCTCTATTGAGCGTTGCTATGATGTTCTTGTAATGCTAATTGCATCCACAATCGAAACACTGCTGGCGATTTTAACATTGTATGGCATACTTATCTATATGTACTAACATTCTTGACAAGTTGCTGTGCAATAAACTTTGTGAAAGTCCCCAAATCGGTCCAGAAAATCACTTGTAAGTACAATATTTCACTGAATTCAGTCAGATTTCGTATTAATTTCTAAAATTTTCTACCTCGCACATTGATAATTCAAGTATCACCATGAGGGGGGAATTATAACCTTCAATTTAGCACCAATATCGATGGGGTTCTTCCTTGCGAATGAAAGCAAATCCCGTTTGCCCGGAGGCTGTTCAATCATGAAATCAGCTCCGCCAGCGTCCTGGCGCTCAGTTTCGCAGGGTTTTCCGGGCGCTTTTGATGATTCCTGAACCTTGCAGTACAGCGCGCCGTTACATGCCCAGTCTAAACGCGAAAGCAATCTGCTCGCTCCGCCTATCACCGGCGTGCACCATGCAGTGAGTCATCATCGCGCAAGGGAAGTAATGATGCTCTCGAAGCTGACGGCTGCATTTCACAATTAATTGCAAGGAAGAAAATTAAATCCTTGAATTTTAGGCAGTGTTGCCCCCCCCCACCCCAAATTTTGATTTGTTTTGCATGAGGCTAGATCTAGCCTCATGCAAAACCTACCATTTGAGGTAAGTTTCATTACCTATCGCGAAAAATAAAAATTTACGTGAGTGTGCCAATCTAAAGGTCTAGATCTAAGTTAGGCCCTAGATCTACATGTAGATCTAGAATCTAATTGTGTTTTGTTTAATTGACAAAAAAAGATGGTCATTATGACCATCATGTCACTCTAACTGCAACGAGGACAATCAAATAGACCTAGACCCTATAAGATAATCAAAGAGTAGTCCGCATCTATATTTAATATAACATGCTTTGACTGAAATCATTGAATGTCAATAAGAAGAAGAAGAAAGAAAAAAAACAGCCAAGGCCCATCAGTCATGCGCATGCCCAATGATGCCAGCAGTAGACTCTATAATGAACGGGTGGGACTGTACAGTACATTTAGCTTAACCATCAAACCATGCATAATCAAACAAATTCGCACCTCCTGCCAGTTGTCTTCCGAAAATCCATCTTTATATCTTGACTTTGGGAGAGTGTCAATGAATTCATCAATATCTTTATCTAATTTTTCGGCCAAGTTCTTGACGTCTGGTTTTTCAGCAGCCTCTGCCATCTTGAACATGTGTTTTTTGTGGATTCAGATTTATTCAGACAACTAAAATAACCGACTATATTTCATTGCTAGGTTCTTTGATAGCATTTTGAATTTTTATAATTATCTGCAAATAACGTTGAGCGTAACATTGGTTTGTTTAAAAGTTCGTCGTTTATTTCAGAGTCAGTTTCATCCTGATCATGCTGATTGCGTAATAGGCAGCCACCTAATATAGTCTTGAGAAATCTGCCAGCCATAGAGATATCAATCTCTATGCGATACCAGGCGACAGCTAGCCCAAAGCTACAAATCATTGATAAAGATTCTCTTTAATACCTCACCTTTAAATAAGTCACACTTTTGTTTGGTTTATGATTCTTTCTTGTTTAACATAGTTTCTAAGCAAGAAGTTTNGGGGAGGTCAAATCTATCTGATTTATTCACAAAGATACAAACGATATCAACACATTCTGAAGCCTCTCAGTTTTCAGAGCAGTCTGAATTAAGCAGTGAAAATAATTTGAGAAAGGAGAAGACAGTTCAACCCTCTACCTCATCTCTACCTCGTCAATCACCATGTGTCCCAACTGCTGTAATCCTCAAATGCCCATTTCTATAAAAATGTGCATAAGAATCACATTTCTATAAAAATCACATTTTTCATTTATTGCCTATTCATTTAACATAGGGGAAAAGAGAAGTACACAATATAACTGATGTACAAGCATAAGGGATTGCCCCTAAAAAGGAACAGCTTTATGATTATGAAGAAAAAAAGAATATGATGAAAATTTCACTTGTCAAGTCAATGACATTCATTCAAAAACTTTTGCAACTGAAATGATATCTAAATTACCCCCAGCAAATTTCCCCTGCAAACACACAACTATGCATACCGCTCAGAGATTAGTTAAACACACAATAACAAACCTGGAGTCATCGGGTTGAGCTTGTGTTCTTTATTTCTCAGAAATACAGTGATTTTTTATTAAAAGTTGGATCACTGCACATATCAAACACAAAAGAGCGATGCATATCTTAAAAGAAAAATATATACATAACAAAACATTAAGGGCTGAAATTGGTATTGATGGACGTTATCAAATGTTTCCCTCACTGGATTACAGTTTACAGCAAAATGCCCATAGGAGTAAAAAGGCGATTAAAAAAAAAAAAAATTGATCACAAAATGTAAAACAAAAAATATCCATATTTGAAGTAAACCGAGCAGTCTTTCTCTCTCTCGTGTATAAGAAAAAAAACTATCTCCTTAAAAAATAACAGAAGAGTAAATTCAAAATTTGCATAGACACATCTTGTAAGTGTCAGGTAATAAGAACCCATTTTCCTAGAACATGAAATTCCAAGAAAATAAAAAGAAATTTGTAATTTCGAAAAATATGAAAAGCTCTTCTTTTTTATCATAAAGGCAAATTGTGTAAGTGTCAGAAGAAAACAAATATGTACTTAATATACAAAAAATACTATTATTAATGTGACTATGTCTAACAAAAGGAAGCATCAATTACAGTATGGAAACTATGGATAGAAATTTTAGAGCTTTTAGAAACTTGGTTTTGATGTAACTTGCTGCAAGTGGTTAAACTTTTAACAAGGTAGGCCTATAAATCATATTCTTCATTTCTGTATGACTAATATTCATAAAATTCACAATATTAAATGTATAAATCAATAGAGATGAAATTAGTTTTACAACTGATCTATGTAGTCAAGCTTGAAAACAAAACAAATAGTTAAAAATGGATTGAAAATTATATTCATATACTTTACAAGTTGAATTATTTCTGTCATTCCTATTAAATCAGTAACCAAGTATTTCCTCAGTAACATCATACAAAAACAATTTAAAGGAATTATATGCATTGCAAAAGATATTTCTAATCATAAAGAAATAAAATATTACTAAGATAATTTAGCATCTCGTGAAGAATGTAAAAAGGATGACTTTTAAAACATTGTGCTGCAAGATTGATGCATTATTTTCAAGTTTTGTTTTTTCTTTAAAAAAGGTGTGTAATTACAAATATCTATAAGATGAATATCTAATCATTCTAAAACATTTTCATTTTCACTTTTATCAACATCTTTCATTCAAGACCATATAGAATTAGAAAAAAATCTGATAAATATGCACATCAAACAAACTTCACAAAATAGTGTCTTTACAAATATAGGTGCAATCAAAGTTCGATTCCAGTTATATCACTGTACACAAAGATTTACAGGAAAGATGATGTAAAAATTTGTATTTAGAATTTACCATGTCAATAATATGTTACAATCAAAACAATAAATATACAAATTAAGGAAAAGAAAACATATAGCCATGCATTAAACAAACCTATGGGACCACCTTAGGTGGAGAAAAAGGCATAATAAACATTACAATCCAACATGCATTATTGATAAACCCTTCATAAGACTACTCAACTGATCTCACTTTCTAAATTTACCTCTAATATATTAACAAAAATTCAATTAGAAACTAGATGTACATCTCAACTAATGCATTTTACTTCAGCAAATCATATCAATTTAAAGCCTTCAAAAATTACTTAACAAAATCTAGAAATGTGAACTTGTTTGACATTTAACAACTTCAAGAAATTTGTTATTTAATTACTTACAAAAGAGTGGTACCTGAGCCTTTTCATGTGTGACAACGTAAGATTAGAGAAGAAGAAATGTATGGCTAATCTATTGGATTGAGTTGTACGTTTTAAATTCACTTGACAATGCAAATTATAACAAAACTAAATACTTACTAAAACTACTAGTTATGCATAATGAAATTTTTTTTAATACAGATTGATCCCTTCGCATACTCTCTTTTCATTCTATATCACTGTACTCTCCAAACGTTCAGAAATAATTTGTACATGTGCATCTACTGGGTCTGGGTCACACAAGAAATAGGTTAAATCATTGGTTAAACTAAATCTGTGTCACTTAGACACTTTAAGAGACAGAGAATAACAACTTCATTTAAAAACCATATCCATAAATTATCCTCTTTTTTTTTGGAGCCATGGCATAGTTATTGGATATCAAATACTCCTATGAATTTCATCTTCTAGTATAATTTTATGACTGCAACTGTTTTTTTGTGTGGAAGATTTGGAATTATAAGAAATCTTTGAGAAAAGAAACAACATGTACACACAAAATCATACAATTAACCACAGGGAATAAATAACCAAAAACTATATACTCACACAGCAATATGAAATACTAATTATTTCAATTTGGCAATAGCATTTCAACCAAACTAAAAGATTTCAATCCAGATATATCATGATATAGCAAGCTAAATTTATACACATGAGTAAAGTCTAAATGGAATGTTAACGGCACATGTCACACAACAGAACATATGATACAAAGTAACATCAAAGTAACAAAAAACAGGTGTTTCAAGTATTCACTCTACTGCTTAAACGTAACGGATACACAGGTATTTAAAAATACCGGGAAAGACATTTTGACAGATAGCTAGAAAAATTTTCAGACAGGCACCTGTACAAGTATAATGCCACCGTACTACTGCTAGTAGGAAGGCCATTTCAAGTGGCAAGGAACTACTCTCTTACAAACGCTATATTACAGCATCCAAGTAAAACATAATCACTAACTCCAGTCGAATCTATCTCCACTAACACATACCTACTACATTGTAAGAAGGCAACATTTTACTTGTACATGTATCTAAAAAGAAATGTGTAAAAAAGATCACCAGGTAATTGAAAGTAGAAAAGGACTGCTGCTTTTTCCATAATTACAAATTATCTACACATATTATGTAATTTCTCTTTCAATAAGTGCATATATACATGTACATTCTTTTTTTACACTTTTACATAAATGTCAGGATCTGGTTAACATGTACATGAATATTTTTTAAAAAGAGAAGAATGGACAGTGCATAGATTTCCAATAAATTCATTGTATCTCAAAACTGTATTTTATAGGTATGCTATTTTATTGTATATATATTTTCAAATGCTAAATAATTTCAACCAATATTGTCAACTAAAATTGCAAAATCTATAATTCTGTGTATGTATAACAAGTTCTTACGGAACTTAATGAACATAAAAAAACGGAACCTAATGATGCTGAATAGACACCTTTGTCCTATTTTGTGATTGTGCAGACCTGAAATTCAATTCAGAGTATTTCTCCCTGGCTCTGATATTGCACTGTAGAAAGAATGATCAATTATTGGAGCAATCTATTCCTAAAATAACAGAAATATGCATTTGACATTATTTCTACAACCTAATAGTGCAATTGTGTCATTTTATTTACCCTGGCATGATTATAATGTCAGATCTCCTTTTGCAGGAAACTGTCAATTTTATATTACATGTTAGTTTACTATGGTTGCCTTTCTTCAATATAAGACCCAGAATTTCATCTCTCCCCTGTTTCTTCTCCACTCCAAAATATATCTATTTGCCAAGCTTGGTATTCAGATTAAAAAAGAATCTATTCAGTAATAAATCTCAAAATATAGATATGTCTCTCTTTTTTAATGGATGAAAAATTCACATATAATTGTTATTTCTTACTCTACAACACACTTATCATTTCATCGGTGGTCTGTTGCATTTCCTTGTTAACATAAACATTCTCCTTTCCCCAAAAACATACCAGTGTACCCTGGATTTAAGCAGTTCGCTTTACCTCTGAACACCCATAGAGACCAATGGTTACGTTGAAATGTTGACATTGGCTGGATATCACATGTGGGTGATAATGAACTTCAAAAAAAATAAAAGATTCCTACTTAAATTTGTATTACGTCGAACCCTGATGTCTACCAAGTCCAATATAATGGACCAGCTTAAAACTACTTCAGCTATTTTTTCTACTTAGATACTCTATGCCTGATAACTTATAAGCTTATATCCCATGTTTTTTCTCATTTGAACCATGAGCCCTGCTAACAAAACCCCAAATGACTTCATCCTCTTTTAAAAAATGGCTAACCAAAAATTAAGGATAATTTTGAAGAGTTACCCAGCCGTTACAACCGAAGCCATCTCCTGCAATGGAATCACAATCCTGTGAACAGCATTCTCTAAGCTACACTATTATCAATTCTACACTGTGCAGTGCTTCACCCCTGCTATTGCCTGTATTCGTCAGAACTAAATACTGAGGACTCTACTCATGATGTGGTCAGAGAAGGAGAAAGTGATTGTCGAGGGGGGTGCATTCATCATTTCATATATATATATAATTATATATATACAAAACAGAGACAAAGTTTATTAGAATTTGTACAGTATCTCCCTTTCATTTGGAGCTGCCATTGCTGCCTGTAGCAAGCGTGATGGAGGAATTGACGGTTGCGGTAGGCGTGGATGACGGGCTCTTCTTGATGTCGATCCCATCACCGTTCTCTGTGATGCTATCTGCACTCATCGATATCCTATCTCCCCTGCTGTCTACTTTATCTACAATCAAACATACATAGAAAGGTTATAACAATTAAATTATAACTGCAATTTAACTGAAAATTTGTTATAACTTCACTCTGACTATTCATACATAAAGAAAATACATTAAAGATCTTCAAATTTAAATTTAAGTCTTTTTATGGAAAAATGATCATACAAAAATACTCAAGATATTTCAAGTGTTCTTGCAAAACAAACAAACTTGTGCTGGGAAATATTCAGACTTGAACAATTTCTGCCCAAAATAATGTAAAGTTGCATACTCATTTGTAGTGACATCTTATTTACTATTCCCAAGACCATAAACAAATAATAATAATAATAATATTTTAAAGTCCACTCCAAATTTTATTAAGTTAAAACGAAAATGGAAATTCTTTTTGCCAAATTGATCGTTAGCCCGGCAGCCACTGAGCAGTGCCAGAATCGAATATTATTTTATACCAAATCAAAACTTGTGGAAAAACTTTTGATAAATAATGATATGTAGCATGCAGTGCAACAATAATTTTTGATCACATTAGTGACATTAATGACATATCCGTTGAGGTGATCTTAATAATTTCATCCAGAACTCTCTAGTTAGCTGGCATCATAAACACTATAGGCAGATGGTAATGATGATCAAGCACATGCTGCTGCTTACCCATGACAGCAATGGGCGTCTCTCCCGTCGCCGAGGCCACTTTGTGCTCTATAAGATAGAACATGTACTCGTCATACAGCAGACGGATCAGATGGAAGGATCCAAAGCTGGCTGCACTTCGCAATGTCAGGTCACGGATCACCATTGAGCTGCAATGACAAAGTACATACAGAGACTCACATAAGCATGTAACATTCTTACGGGAGGAAGAATAAGTTAGCCCAACAGTCTGTTTGCTCTTGTTCCAAAATCGAGTTAGGTGCCTTGTACTTTCACTAGTCTACATGTGTGTGTTTTTTTTCTCATAGTTCTCATGTAATGACACTGTGGTATTATCACCAAAGGAAGTATGCTGTACAAAAAACAAGAGAAACGCTCTCTGTGGTCTCGCCTGCATAACGCAATTCAATATGATAAACCAGAACGTGGATGACGTAGCGCTCATCCGCATCTCGCAACAACAAATATCATAAATTTTATGTGGTAAACTTTTTAACTGGTCAAAATATAAAAATTTGAAGCCCTGGAAGAGACATAATTTCATTTCATTTGCATAAAGTACCATAAATAATCAATGGAGCAAAATCTCACAATTCTGTGTAGAAGTTTAGTGGTCTAAATTTAGCTCTACCAGATAAGGCAAACCAAATCAAAATCGGT
>BEXV01000104.1:404457-414899 GCA_003118195.1 Hemicentrotus pulcherrimus
GCAAAAAAGAAAAGGAAGAATAAGAATCAGAAGATCTTAAAAAAGTTTTCAGTTGGTTTTAGTGTCTTGTTTATCTTGCTGTAGAAACTATTATGGTACTCTGTATTTAGATTGGAAGCATTTTATTTACCAAGATCTTATTAATTTCCTTTGATGAAACAAAAAACTGCAACAAATGTATCATTTCATTTTACTAACAAGTTTATTAGTAGCCTCAGAAAGTACATATAATCACATACATTGTACATAAACAAATCCTGCTACCAGATCTAACAATTATTATTTTCATTAATTTACATGGGCTTATCTTTCTTCATGTCAATACCAATAGGAAAATAAGGCAATTTTTCATCATGTCCTGTTAAGTATGGAATAAAATATCCAACACAATACAATGAAGCCATAAACACTTCGAACAGGAAACTTTTGTGATTTGTAAGCAAATATGACTTCCACGGCAAGAAACTTTCATGAATTGTAAAAACTTAGTGTTCAGTTGTGATTTAATCATTTATGACATGAAACTATAGAGAATCTGAACCACAAGCAAAATGTGTAGACATTTCATACACAAAATATTTCTTGTTAGGCTATATCCATTTTGATGATTCTTTTCTTGCACCCGTTTATTTTCAGGACTCTACTTTCTTAAATGTTTTACACAAGTGTGTATGTTTTATTTACACTTAAAGTTGACAAAGTGTCTAATTCTTAATACACATTGCCATGACAAGTGAATATTGTACAAACATGA
The DNA here is from genome assembly GCA_003118195.1 of Hemicentrotus pulcherrimus. Lineage (NCBI taxonomy): Eukaryota > Metazoa > Echinodermata > Echinoidea > Camarodonta > Strongylocentrotidae > Hemicentrotus > Hemicentrotus pulcherrimus. The sequence continues at coordinate 405,212 of BEXV01000104.1, forward strand.
CGACAGTGGAAATATTGGTGAGTCAAAATATATGATGTCCGGACATTGCCTCCCCCCCCCCCCTTGCCCTTCCCCTTCTGTAATCTGCCCAAATATAATGGGAAAAATCAAGACAAATGTGTTGAAGAGACTTCACATTCTCCATATTTTCAGAAAGTGCTGAAAGTATCCATATAATGTCATCAGTCTACAATCAACAAATGATATATAAAATAATTTGTTGAACACTTCACATATCAAAGCATTAAATTAAGTATGTCAACACCTAAACTTGATTTTGATTAAAAAAAGAGAGAAACTTCCATTTAAGAAAATACAGAATCTAAGATGCAAACACAACACCTCAAATATTGCAAAAATCAATAGCTGTTGATTTAACATTTAGTTGAAAATCAAAATTATGTAACATACATATTCTCTTTAAGAATTGTCTTAATGCATTGAGAGACAAATTATGCCCCACGTAATGAACCAACATGATGTAAATTGCCATAACAAACTTTCATTAAAAGCTGCATTCTGATTTTTGATTTTATTTTTGGGGGGGGGGGAAGTGTCCAGAATACCAGTGAATAGTAAGTGAATTTTATCACTAACATTTTTCCAACACAACTATTGGAATTAACCACTAGCAGCGAAATACATGTTCATAGACCATGACACTAGACAAAATATTTGATCTCACACCAAGATGGTAGTCCCAGGGTAATGCTATAATTTTGTATTATTCACACTCATTTAAGCAGTTGAAATATTCCTCTTTACTCCAAAATTCTGTTAGAATGTTAGAAATTGAGTTATATATCCGCTAATGAGTTTTTCAAAGTTAAATTCTATCACATATTACTTAGTAGCAACATACAAATTGTTACTCTCACAGATACAGCTATGCTGAACTTAGCAGGTTTCAGGACATATATATTTTGGCATCAGAAAAAGAGAAAGCAACAACAACAAAAAAGCAATTGGATACAGACACCATTGCCGTAGATCAAACAGAACCATTACGGACAGGCTAATCAAGTGTGAAACATTTTACAGCATTCTTAATGCAACAATGATTGAAAAAGAGGAGGGCAAAATAATTAAAGGAAATGTTGCCATCACGACAACTGCTTAGCTTAAAGATCTTAAGCAGAAGAAATAAAGAAGCTACATCCGCACTGCTTCTCTATTTTTTTTGTTGCTCAACACGGCGACAAAGAAATGTACGATTGATATTTTCTTCGGTATTATGTGCAAACAAAAACCATAAGTCAAGTAAAAAATGAAACATAGTCAGCACCGACAGACAAAAAGGAAAGCACTTCTTCAGTGGCAGTCATCTACATTCTCATTTATGACCACTTCATGTACAACTCTGGAAGAACATAGAAATTGTTCATCGTTATCTTGAGATCATCAAATTTCAGACCTACATACTAGTCCTCTCTCTTCTCATATTTTGTAATCCATCAATTCATCCAGCTGCTTTTTGTACTCTAGTGCCAGTGGAACACTCCTGCAAAAAATGAGAGGTGAAATGAGAGAAAAATATGATCAATTTTGATTTGGGATAACATTGTCTACAAGAAAATAAATCCTAATTTAGACAAGGATTTTAGAGAGTACTTTGGCCTGTCATTTTTACACACCCCTTTGGCATATAGCATGAACTTTTATACCTAATGGAAATTTCGAGTAGACATTATGATGCCCGGACGAGTATTTAAAAATCACTATTTAATCAATCAGTAGTTAGTCACTCTCTGATTCAAAAATCATACAAACTTTAGATTGATGGCAGATTTTACAAGGTAAAATACACTGAGACATCCTCTTAATCAATAAATACTATGAAGAACATAAAGGAACATCCTTAAAAACCAACAGATGCTTGAAGAATCAATATTCCAGAAAATTGCCAATTATGGAATAAATAAGCATAGTAGTAAATATTAAGACATTAAAAAAATGTTTTTTAGCACGTCACATTCAAATATGAATAATACGAATAATACGAATACAAGGGGTCTTTCTACTCACTTCAGATGTTTGCTGAAGGTGGAGCTGATTCTATGCAGTGACGTCTTGACGGTGGTTCTAAGATCATTGCGTAGCTGATCATCCGGATGGGCGGGGCCTATCCTGGTGACCTTGAGTTCACGGGGGTCACGAGCTGTCAGGAGTGTCGGAAGCTTCAGAAGTTTTTCTAGAGCCTGCAGGAAAGAGGAAGACAAATCAAAAATGTATTCCTTATGGGTCAATTACAATGTTGTGATGGATGGAAGGCATAAAACCCTGTACCTATATAAAGACCACTCAAAGGAGACACACAAAACTTTTTGTCATGATCACTCTGTTATGATTAGGGGATCTTCACATACAGGTTCATATAGTACATGATTTAGCAGTTGTTTAAATGATACATGATGAATGTGGTCTTTATAGACAGGTGGTCACTAAAACAGGTTACACTGTATTTTCTTCAAAACAAAAAAAGGGAAATCTTAATAAATTACATTAAAACAGAAGGCAGTACGCATGATTCCCTTGACATGTGAAATCAAGATAAGAAGTTTGAAAAGTATAGGTATTATGCAATTATCAATCTACTTATGGCAAAACAGGGCACTGTTTCTCTAATTCTGGGCCCTGTTCTTTCTATGCCCCCCCCCCCACATTCCTGTAATAGAAATTAACAAAAACTGTCTAGAGATGCACCTTTTACTCGTCTAGATCGGCATTTTGCACGGACCAAAACACTAGGGAAACATCTGAAAAAGGGGTCATCTTATTGGTAGTTTATTGGTTAAAAACTTCTTTTTACACAATCAATTTAAAAATGGTTGTACCTTTAGTGATTACTTTCGGACGATTGATTGTGTTAAGAGAAGTTTGCAACCGTTAAGGAGAATTGCTACACTGAAACTGGCAGCTGTACTGGAGAATGAAAAGTAGGTACTCACGTTATATAAGGCAAGCATTTCAGTGAGTATGTCAGGCAAACTTTTCTGCACTACTCCATAAGAGTCCTCAGTGTAGGAGGCTGCCACCAACGAAGCCAAGGCTGTAAGGGATTCATAGAAGAATAGCATGAACATTAGTTGAAAAGTAGCACTCATCAAGTGAAGTAATAATAATTTAGAAAAAAATAAAAAATAATTTATATAATTTTTAAAATTTTTAAAATTTTTTCGAATTAAACAATTCAGGAACTGTTTTCATATCACTATTCCACCCAAAACAAATCTTTCTTCCAACTTGCAAATTTGAAATATAATGCAGAATGGAGTAATAATATGTTATTTACATTTTCCACCTTTCACATTCACCACTACACATTTATCCCAAATACAAAAACACCTTTTGGTGAAATACCCTCTTCTGTTTGCAGGTTATCATCTGAGCAATGATCAATACTGTCAACTCAGAAAGTGTTGCCAAAAGAAACACTTCAGATTTTTCTCATCACTTTATAGCTACCTTCTTTTATAAATCACTAATAGAATTCTGTATCTGCCTTTATCAAGACTTCATAATATTGAAAATATCTACTTATCCCAACATGCCAAAAGGCCACATTGTATTACAATGAATTTTCAAATCGGACATGTTTTTAAACAAATCATGTTGAACCTGTCTTAACCAGACAGGACTATTTGTTTAGGCTAGTTCTTACCTTCTAAAGCCCATATGTGGAGCTGTGTGTCGGTGAACAGCAAGCGATTATCAGCCTCGGGAAACGGGTCCACAAAATACCGGTAGAGAGGCAGCTGTCTAATGACAGCGATCCTAGGCTGCAGGAAGACGAAGGGTCTTCTGAATGACAGATAAGGTGCCCGTTGAGGGGACATACCTGGGGTCATGATAAAAAAAGAAGTGAAAATGTTACAAGCACTTTTTAATAAAGACATAATTGCAATAAACAAGGAAATAAAACTTGGCATGCCAAACATAAAAGGGGCCAGTCTTCTGAATGGCAGATAAGGTGCCCGTTGAGGGGACATACCTGGGGTCATGATAAAAAAGAAGTGAAAATGTTACAAGCACTTTTTGATAAAGACATAATTGCAATAAACAAGGAAATAAAACTTGGCATGCCAAACATAAAAGGGGCCATGTTTGGAGTACCCTTTCATTCAAAGCTCACTCACTTTCATAGCTAAAGTCAAACCATAGTTCCATGTATGCAAGTAGAAAACCTAATTTCTTTTGTACATCCTCCAACAGTTTGACAAAGGTCGGCATAAAATCAGAAATAGCAACAAACAAAATAGTCCTTTGGCATTATGCTTTTGAGTCAGACTGCAGTGTAATGCATCAGGGTCAGTTCAGTTTTCTTTTCTTCTTCTTTCTTTTTATAAACTCTAGATCATTTCTATTACAGTGTTCAGGAGATCACCCTCAGCCCATATCTCTTTTCAATGCTGCTCAATTCAAACTACAAGTAATTCATCTAGTACTACAATTAGAACACTCCTTATTAATTAGAATACATCTTCCTAGTATTGACACATCAATTACAAACTGCTCTCACTTGTCTTGCTCCTTTTATAATGCATCTTCAACAGATTCACTTCACTTTGCATCTTTTACAGACTTTCTTTCTTTATTTTCTGCTATATGTTACTATGTTTTGATGCTTTCGATGATGTTTTTATTGTTTATATTGTTCAAATAGTTTTTATCTTCATATTGTTATGTTGCATCTGTTTACAGGGCCCCCAGGCAAACAGTATTTTGATTACTGACGGGGCTACCCTGTTTAAAGCTTATCTGTACTAGTTTATAGGAGGGATTAGACCACACCGTAAGGTCACTGGACAGGTGGCTATCACATCAACTCAGCTCTCAATAAACATAAGAAAAAGAATATCATGGGGGACCAATGGTCACCGATTAGACACATTGTTTTCTATATGGAGGGAGCAAGTAGCTACAAGTAGGACAGTGTGGCTTTAAATAAAATGGAATAAATAAATAAATAATTAAACTCACCACTATACTGGTCATGGATAGATCTCCTGGTTGAAGGAACATAGCTCTGACTGGCCGGGGAATCAACCCACACGCTGTCACCACGGCCCGGTGTGAGGGCGCTAAAGCTGGCATTATGACGGGCTGGCGTCCTGGGTGTGCCGTACCCGGGGGCGGGGTAGTCACCAGGGGTACCGTAAGGGGTGGCAGACAGGGAGGCAATACGCTGGTGAGGCCCAGGGGAGGTTGCTGTTGAGTAGAAGGAGCTGCTGCTAGATGCTGCATGGAGGAATCATGAAAGAGTCATTATGAAATTTCTCCCCTAATGTGGTTGCAATAACTACAATCACAACATCATCATAGTATTTCTCACAAAAGGGGAGAGGAGTTGCCTGTCAAAATTTAGGGAGTAAGTTGGATCAAAATCATGATCGCATAGTGTAACTCTTTTGGATTATGTGCACCAATGCTACAATCACACCATCATCATCAAAGTATTTCTTTCAAAAGGGAGTTGCCTATGAAAATTTGTGAGAGTAAGTTGGATCAAAATCATGATCGCATAGTGTAACTCTTTTGGATTATGCGCACCAATGCTACAATCACACCATCATCAAAGTATTTCTTTCAAAAGGGAGTTGCCTATGAAAATTTGTGAGAGTAAGTTGGATCAAAATCATGATCTCATAGTGTAACTCTTTTGGATTATGGGCACCAATGCTTTTATCTATCAAAGTGAAAGTATTTAACAGGACTAACAATGGTGCCATTTAGACCACTAAAGTGATTTAGTGGAAAGGTGTGATCCTTGCTTTTTCTATATCTGTGTAAAAAAAAAAACTTTTTCATTTTGATTATTAGATTTGTGAAGCTGTCCCTTTGATAATTTGTATGAAAACTACAGAAATTATATTAAACTCATTTGTTTTAATTATAAGGTATATAATACTATCTGCTTATCTTCTTAGTCTGATGAATTCATCATCAACATATCTATTCTTGGCACGATATTCAATCCTGCAACACCATGAATATCTGACAAAAGCAATGTCTTTTAATACCAGAGCTCGCATGCAACAAAAAAGACACATTAGTACAATGCTCATAACATCATTTCTACCTTTCTGTGCGTTATTCCCACTCTGATTCTTTTTCTTCTTCTCTTCCTCTATCTGCATCCTCTTTTCCCTGTTGATCCCGTTTGCTGCCCACTCTTGGTGGACGATCAATCGATCGGTCAGCGAGGCGATCAGTGCCAGGCACTCTGAACTAATCCTGGTCCAGTTGTGTGGGTGACCACCTGAAATAAGAGTGTGGGAGGGGGGGGGGATCAAACAGTTCAATATATAATTAATTCATATTTGGAAGTGCATATCACTAATGCACAAGCTTTAAAACATGAAGAAGAAAGAAAGTTCATAAGATATGCTAAAAAACAAAAAGAAATTTCAAGAATCGCAGAGTCATTGGGACCGCTATTTGCTTTGAATGACATCACAGTACATAAGCGCAGCCAAACAGTGTAATGCGTGTCTCAGTTGCAGGTTGTGGGCTCGGTCCCTAACACGGCACTAATGTCATGGAAAGGCATTTATCTACATTTGCCACTCCATACCCAGGAGGAAAATGGGGACCTGGTAGGATGATGAAAGCCATATGCCATCATGGTGACCATAAGGTAGAAATACTCCCCAGGGAGTGGAGATGGTACACAATGTGCATGCATGGATCCAATAACCGGGGTTATAATAATATCTAAAAAACGCTTAGAGCTAGTATTGCGTATTAAGCCCTATATAAATCTTGATTTCTTATCATTTATTAATCAACCTACCTGGCTGACTAAGAGTGAAGATCTGTTTTCTCCTGGCTGGTGAGTGTTCAGCTAGGATACTAAGGTCTTGATAAGCCAGGTACTTGACCAGAGGACTGTTCTGCTGGCCCAGGGCCCGATGCAGGGTGCACTCCTCGCTAGTGCTGAAAGCCGTCTCTATTGGGAACTCGTACACCTGTTGAATGAACAAGGATCAAATAAAGCTCCAAATTTCGATGGTATCCTAGAGCTGGTCTTCTCAGAACTCAAAACACTTGCAAGCAGTCAGTTCAATCCGGCACTTATACCCAAGACAAACAGATTACAATAGAACAATTGAAACTGCCATTACCCTAAAAAATTGGTTGGTTTGGCAGCGTGATTGAGGTATAAATAGATATGCTTACAAGTCAAAGCTATTCCCACACCCTAAAAAATTGAAAATGCAAACACCGTCCCACCAATTACTGTAATGCCAGAATTTAAAACCATTTTAGCTGATCCTTCTATATACCGTTCTTTGTAGTAAAGCACCGCAAGTATTCTTTATGACTGTTACAGCATTACTAGCTTGGGAGCTCATACTCGATTCTATATCGCTTGACATCCATAGTTATGCTGTATGGTCTCCAGTTGATCTGAGACCTGGGGGGTGTTTCACAAAGATCCCAAGTTGAACTTAACTCTAAGTTGGACTTAAAAAACTATGGAGAGCTATTTGTAGCCTTTGTGTGCAAAAGCAAAAATTCAAGTATTTTAGACTCTTTATAAATTCCACATCAAGAACATGAAATGTCCTTGATAATAGAAAATATGAATGATTTGAATCAACACTTTATGCCTTTTAATATAACTTTTACAAAATATTTTCATAGATGCTAATGGCTTTCCATAATTTAAAGATGATTTCAACTTAGGATCTTTGTGAAACCCCCCCCCCCCCCCAGGAGAGAACCTATATGCTCACCTCCGTATTAAACACCTTGAACACGTAAAGAGAGAAAGTCCATAGGTGGGTGATGATGGTTCCCATTAGCCATGCCTGCCATAGCAGCCTGACATCCAGGAGACCTCTGATGGAGTCCACTGGGATTGGAAGCTCCTGGAGCTGCAGATTGGTCAGGAGCCAGGATTTGAACAAACAGCCTGAAGGCAGAGAACACAATTAAATCAAATCAGCATATTTTACTGTAAATTAACAAGTGCTTTGTCAACACACCATTCCAGCAATTCATGACACTCCTTGTAGTTACTCACCTCACCTACCATCCCAGTATAGCTTCCTGAGTGAGCTGCCAAAGGGATTACCCAACCAAGTACCAAGTTAGGCTTCAGTTTCAGTTTATTTTAGTTTGTGGAGAATTTTTGACTTGCACCTAGTAAATAAAGATCATGTGCTTGAAGTTGTAATTGAAAACAAGTCAGAAAGAAAGCCTTTACCGGTGATCTGCCTTCTACTGCTTGCCGGGTAGCGACTCTACCACAAGTTTGTTTTTATTTTACTGGTTCAAATAATCAATTTACAGCAGGATAAAGAATCCAGAATGAATTATAGTCATTTTCTCTCGACATACAGTTTCCATACCCAATATTCCATACCCGAGCTCAAGATTAGCTTTAGAGTCACTAACACTATACTAAGCCATAATGGGACACTGGATCAATGGGAATAAAAGCTAGGAATCTACACAGTATCAAAGTAAGATACTATCACTTACCACATAAGTAGTAGAAGGCAAAGTAGTACGCACTCAGACGGAGGGCCCAAACAGAGTTCTTCAAGACCAACTGTGGAACACTAGACTTTACTTGGAAGAACTTCACCTGCTGCAAAGAGGAATAGACACAGCAAGAGACACAGGAAAAAAAAGGTGTGATATGAAATAAAAATAACTGAAATTTTCAATCTCTAGATTTAATGCAAATATAGGAGTTGATTAAAAAGGAAGGAGTTAAAGCATATAGATTGGACATATGTATAAAAGAAGCATCTTATGCTACATCAGCTATAAAACTGAATGCATTCCAACAAGTAATTATAAGTATTACATGTCCGTGTAAACCTATCCAAGACAGATACTAGTCCCATGAATGTCAACTAGGGATTGGCTAATTTTCACAATGCACCCTAAAAGATACATTCAAATTTGTATCCATAGAACTCAAGAAGTGCTATTTAATGTTAAAGGTTGACATTCTTTGACAATAAAAAAGGTCAGATAGAACCCTGGTAAAACAGTTGTTCTTTTTAGAGCTGGCATGTGTTACAAAATAGAACAATATACATCCACAGAATGACAGTCTCATATCTGTGTTGTGATTAAAACCAGACCTGATTCATGCATCTTAGTGTAACTAGGTGGCATTTCAAGTTTCCAAAACAATACCAATGTGAAATAGTTGATTCAAATTGCGATGCTGATTAAGTTCACTGGAAGGAAAGCAATAAATTTGCATTGCTATCCATTCTCCCTCTTCCCATCTTCCCTGTTGTTTTTTTCTTTTTCATTTTCTTTTTCCTTCTCTCTCTGTCTGTCACTCTCTCTCTCTCTCTGTCTGTCTCTTCATACATCATCGCTGATTTTTAGTTACCTGTATGATGCTGAAAGTCAGTAGATTTTGTCTCTGAAGAAAGTAAGCAACACTGTATACAGCTCCCTGTAGCACATAGGAAAGAAAACAAGAGAATTAAAAATCATGTTTACGTTTGTGAATTCACAGCTCACTAGTACACACAAATGATCATTCACAGTATACAGACCGATTCAGATATATGCAGAGAAGTGCTGTGGCCAAAGGGGAAATGAGTTAAACACAGAGCCTCACAGTGCACTTCTAAGAGCTGCGATTGATCCGAATCAATGGCAAGTCCTCAAATCAATCGCAAGTTTGGAATTGGTCAGAAAAAGGTGATAA
>BEXV01000105.1:22809-36101 GCA_003118195.1 Hemicentrotus pulcherrimus
GGGGGGGGGGGGTCTGATTTTAAAGACCTCCCAATAACTTTATGCTTTGAATTCACTTTACTTTCTCATCCTCTCAGTCACCCCGTCTTCCACACAACTTTATTTTCATTTCCCCCCTCTTTCTTATCTGCATTCACATTTTCTATTTATGGTTTGATTTGGTTTGATTTGATTTGATTTCTGCATTTTTCCATATAAAATAACAATAACTATAACAAAGAACTGATGTCTATGTCTATGTTTATGTCTTTTTTCTATCTCTCCCTCTCTCCCATCCACTATTTCTTTTCTCTCGGTCTTTTTGTTATCTTCCTCTCTTGCACATTTCCCCCTCTCTTGCCATGTTTATCATCTCTCCTTTTCTCTCTCTTTCCCCTACTTTCTCCCCCTCGCATTTACATATACATCCCCCTCAGTCTCCCTATTAAGTTAAAATTAAAGTCATGGCGGTCGCATGTTTGAAATGGGTCACATTCACTCAGATGTATAACCTGTGATTTTAAACATGTGTGATTTACCACATACATAGAAGGTTTGTGAATGTTACATGACGTGGATATAATTATACTTGTCTTGAATAACATGTTCATTGTGAAATGTTCCTCCGCTCAATATGCTCTTTTTATGCACGATTTTTTTTTCTTCATTTTGGCAATCAATCTTTAGTAGTATTACTATTAGAATGGATTACAGCTGTGTTATGAAACAGTATGATCTCGGAAGAGAGGAAGGGGAAGAGGGATACACATACATTGTAATATATATATTTGTATATATATATTTATATATATATACATATATATATATATATATATATAGGCGTGAAGAAAATGGTCTAGGAACGTGAGACGTAGCTGTACTTTACAAGTTGAGAATTCTTGCACTTTTATATATATTTATATATATATAAAATCAGAGAGACAAGAGAAAAAGAAAAAAAGAGAGAGTGAGGGGGGAGAGTAGTGGGTGGCTTAAGGAAGGGGCCATCAAGGGGGAGTGCATGCGGATAGAGGAAATTAGAATAAGAAGTGAACTGACGTGGATAAAGTTAAAACGGCCGGATCAAACTTCATACTTAAAACTAAAAATAGCAACTATCTAGTTCAAGAACAAGATAGCAGCTTAAAGACTTGTTTATAATTCAAAAATATAACCAGTCATCGTAGTAGATTCTTTCTGAATAGTAGGCCTAAACCTAAATTGAATCTACCGAAAACAGGACCGTCCATGACGGTCAGTCTAAGGGACCGACGAGTGACGACAAACGAGACGGACAATGTCCATGTCCGCCTCGTGTAACCCGAAAAAAAACTTGCCTGAGGCTCATGAGAGCGACATATCATTCTCGAGACCCGCCGGGCTGCGCATATTTTTTTTACACAACTGTTTAGCCATTTTCGCGACAAAATTCAAAGAAGTGCTCTGGTGAAAGAGTCTAAGTCGACAATCACCAGCAGCACTATAGTACATGTGCAAGCACGTACGTACACCCAGGGAAGGTAAGATAATGAAGGAAAAACAGAGAAATAAATAAGGATACTGGAGAGGATAATGGAGAAGGAAAAACATAAGGAAAGACAAGAGGATAGATCGAAGGAATACCAAAGAAATACATAACAAAAGAGAAGAGGATAGATAAAAGGAAATACAAGAGGATAGATCGAAGGAATACCCAAGAAATACATGACAAAAGAGAAGAGGATAGATAAAAGGAAATACAAGAGGATAGATCGAATGAATACCCAAGAAATACATGACAAAAGAGAAGAGGGTAGATAAAAGGAAAAACAGAGAAATATATAACGAAGGACAAAGGGAAAGATTTAAGGAAAAACAAGGAAATACATGACAAAGGAGAAAATGATACTGGATTAAAAGAAAGACAGAAATACATGACGAAAGAAACAAGGATAGATTGAAAGAAAAACAAAGAAATACATGACGAAAGAGACAATGATAGATTGAAGGACTCAAACAAAGAAATACATAACGAAGGAGAAAATGATAGATTTAAGGAAAAACAAAGAAATACATAACGAAAGATCGACGGAAGAGGATAGATCATCAATTAAAGGAGAAACAAAGAAATATATAACATGAGAGAAGATGATAGATTGAAGGAAAAACAAGGAATGATGACGAAAGAGAAATTGATAGATTGAAATAAAAACAAAGAAATACATAACGAAAGATCGACGGAAGAGGATAGATCATTAAAGGAGAAACAAAGAAATACATAACATAAGAAAAGCTGATAGACTGAAGAAAAACAAATGCATAACGAAAGAGAAAATGATAGATTGAAGGAAAAACAAAGAAATACATGACGACAAAGACAAGGATAGATTGAAGGAAAAACAAAGAAATACATGACGAAAAAGACAAGGATAGAATGAAGAAGAAACAAAGAAATACAAGACGAAAAAGACAAGGATAGATTGAAGGAAAAACAAAGAAATACGAGACGAAATAGAAAATGATAGATAGAAAGAGAAACAAAGAAATACACATATTAAGAGGAGATGATAGATAAAAGGAAAAACAAGGAAATACATGACGAAAGAGCAGATGATAGATTCAAAGAAAAACAAAGAAATACATGACAAAAGAGAAAATGATAGATTGAAAGAAAAACAAGGAAATACATAATATAAAAGAAGATGATAGATTGAAAGAGAAACAAAGAAATAGCTAACATAAGAGAAGATGATAGATAAAAGGAAAATACAGGGAAATACAAGTCATGACGAAAGAAACAAGAATAGATTGAAAGAAAAATGATTTTCCTTGTTTTTCCTTTTATCTATCATCTTCTCTTTCGTCATGAATTTCCTTGTTTTTCCTTCCGATCATCTTGTCTTTCGTCATGTATTTCCTTGTTTTTCCTTTTATCTAGCATCTTCTCTTATGTTAGGTATTTTTTGCTTTCTCTTTCGATCTACCATCTTCTCTTTTGTTATGTATTTCCTTGTTTTTCCTTCAATATAATATTCTTTTATATTATGTATTTCCTTGTTTTTCCTTCATCTATCATCTTCTCTTATGTTAGGTATTTCTTTGTTTCTCTTTTAATCTATCATCTTCACTTTTATTATGTATTTCCTTGTTTTTCCTTCAATATATCATCTCTTTGTCATGTATTTTCTTAGATCTAGATTCAATTCTGTAGCTAATAATCTAGTAATAGTTATCGCAGCCGCTGACACATATAGTACTACGTGATTATGTGTGTGTAGTACAGCTGCTCAGCGCAGCTCAAGGAATCCAAAATACCGCGAATGAAAATGTTTAGACTCTGTCTTTAGTCGTTTGCACAGTATTTTTGACTGAAATGGCTAAACAGTTGTGTAAAAAAAATATGCGCCGCCGGGCTTGAGAAAATTGGGACTCGAGACCGACATTGTCGCTCGCATGCGCTGTCGGTCCGTGGGCCGTAGCAATAGAAAATGAACTACTGAAAAGCTTTGTTATCCCAGCCGCTAAACAATGCCAACTGGCATGTCTTTTCACTAACGTTATTTTTGGCCTGTGGAATGTGATACATGTATGTGACAATGGATTAAATAACAAATTTACTTCCATTACACAAACGAGATTGATACCAGTAGAATCGGTGGTCTATAACTACAAATGCTGTGTATAAAAGACTAAAGTTGAATCATCAAAGTAGATTTTTTACATGATAGTCCTCATTAATAAATTATGATGAATATGGGGGAGGGGCAGCGAACATCTTCTTGCCAATAAAACATCTTCTTCCCAATCTTTTCCTTGATTTTCCGTTTGCAAACATGATGGCTACGTTACTACGATGACCACAATATCGTGCAGAGATTTTTCTTTCAGGAGCTACATGATGGATATCTTGAATCTACTCCTGACAAGTGATGGTTAAATAACTTTTTGAGAGGTGATTCCACTTTGTTGAGCGTGGATTTCTATCGAACGGTGTGGTCTTTCATGATAATAATGACTCCCAAAAGTGCATTTCTACTTCTGTATAGACCTATATACTTATGAAAGAATAATGACAAATGAATTTTCGTTTATTACCCCGAGTCAAAGCTTCCTTGTCCGTTATCATTTGCAGCAGGCCGTCAGCATGACCAGCAGCTCAGTCGTAGTTATCTTGAATATACTATGGTGATATACATAATTTGTTGTACATGTATATCCAAAGGAGTAGGCAGTATTGGGCCAGTTCCATAACAAGATATCCTGTGTAACAAAACTCCTCGATAATCGCGGCACTGGGAAATAGTTTGACTGAATAATACCGAACGATTGTTACAGAAAACTGACGTACATCCTTAACATGGCAGCATCATAATCCAAAATCTGATTAATTTTTAGTTGTTTATAGCAGGATTTCTAGACACGCGCTCGGATGACAGCGATGAACGAATGCGGGATATCAGGACGAAAACTTGCAGGAGATAATAGGTATCCTGCTGACAACCTTCAAGAGGTTAGCATGTTTATAGAAAAGCTGAAAATTAAAAACAAACACGTCCGAGGCTTCTGGTATGGCGAGATTCCAAAGCGCTGTAGGAATGATAGATGCCGAGTGCACAAAATGCACCAGATTGTCCATACCTTTACGCTGAAGGGTTCATGACGATGGTGTCATTAGCTAAGGAATTGCCCCCCTGTCTGCCCTGGTAGAAAGCACACTCGTGCTGGCTGTGGCGAACTGAGAAGGAAAATAAAGCGAGATGGGTCGAGGCACCTCCCACTACTTCTCTCCTCCAAAATGTTTGATAGGTTGCGCTCTAACCCTTGATACTCTCACCCCACCAAGGATCTTTACAAATGAGGAACTATCTGCGTTGGCTCATTTCTGCGGAAGGCGCGCGCCTGCTTCACACGATGTGTGCACGCGCTCCGGATTTGTGGGTCCTGAGCTGCATGTGTATGAATACTGTATGAATATTGAAATGTGGCATACATCTGCATTTTGAATCAAGGGTAACGGTGGGGGAACCTGGTATGGGTTGTGTCTCTAGAAGGATGGGATGAGGTACCACCGATCCCTGCGGAACATTTTTAATTTGTTGTCCGCAAATGTGTACTTTATAAGCCTTATCATAACTATTCTATTTCTGATGGGAATAATTTTTCAACACGTCCGTAGGTAACCCTCTTCACAAAGAAAATCAAAGAAAGAGAGAGAGAGGGGTGAGGGGGGGGGGTTGAAGACAGATAAAGAGAAAGAGAAAAACCTAGTAAGCTGTAATATAATATTATTCGTAAATACCTGTTTTTAATTCTCGATCATAAAATGGAACTTTCCATTTAAACAGGCATTGATGACTGAGAGATAGATTTCTTAATGATAACAATGAGCTTCCTTGGTCAAACCAACAATAGGTGGCAATTACTCTTCGAAACGACATGTTGCCTAGAGTTTTCGGAGCCCGTGTGACTTTCATATTTCTTAAAATTATGCTCATTGAACATTAATGATTTTAAATTCCCCTTACATATATCATATCTCCTCTAATAGATATCACCCAGTACGTGATCCTACTTATTTAGATAGCTACCATCATGCACCGGTACTCGAATTGAAGTGACGAGTTCATGCCCTGCCGAGGAATTTCATTGATCAAATGAACACTAATCAAATTTATGCATTCATGATACCATTCTCTACTGACATACATGTAGTCAATGCCCATAATGATTTAGGGTGCTCACTAGAGAATTTCCGGCACTTTGATTGCATTGCCGTTTCCAAACACCTAATTTGTTGCATATCCTGTTGCGGGTACATTTACTACGTGATTATAAGTGATGTGGTATATCATTAACGTAATGGTATAAAGTACTAGCGTTAAGTGATTAGATGAACTGCTGTAATCAATTATTTTATCCTATTTTTAATGACCCATTGCGGCAGCATATTACTTTGAAAATCTTCCTTCAAGTTTTATAAGAGAACAGATATATATTCTTCTAATTGAAGGACCAAAATGTTGACATGACTGTCCTCCTGCGACATTTAACTATACCGTTATAACAAATGGAGAAGGGATAGTTTGAGTTGTTTGTTGTGGGATAGACCGGTTTACTAACATATTCAAATGTGATGTATACGTTTTAAACAAAGGTTGTCCTTCTTGTTAACTTCGATGCTTGTCCGACATAGCAACAAATTATGTATGCAGGCTGGATTCCAAGTATTGTAATTCATTCTTTCATAAGTAACAGACAAATTCTTTAGATTTGAAATCACGATCAGTCATTTTCCCACTATATGAAGAACAGGAAAGAGGATTGGTGAAACGTTTTAGGGTATGTTCTCATTTTAGTTCATCAAAAACAACAAAACAAGAACGAAATAAACATAGAAGAAGCTATATAGAGTCTTAAAACAGATACGAGAAAGGGTTACATAAGGGTGAAACTATTTCTTTGACAATACCTCTAGGCAATTTCACATTTGTGTGGGCGATGCGGTCGGTACTTACCAAAGGGTTGCCATGGAAACATGATGCCCCAAAACGCGCTCGTCAGTTTGTCATGAAAGTGAACGATTAAAAGGAATTGCACTATTAAAGACATCGCGAACTGTCTATCTGCGATTCGTCAAATTCACAACCCAATTATGTACGTCTAACCGGAAACCACAAAAATAATTTGGCTTTTGACCCGACTGCTTTGGTCCCCTTTTCATCAGAAACACATGTAATTTTTGTTCTCTCCGTGGGCTAAATATGATTTCGACGTCGGAAGACAACAGAAGAAAGGCGTAACTTGTTTGAAAGCGACGTATTTCGTTAATGCAACGTCATACCTAAACGGGACCTAAACTATTCGCAGAGTTTTCGGGAGGCGTTTGATGACTAAATTTATACTGGAAACAAAATGTAACTAAGATGGCAAATCGTATTATTGTATAAGTTTTAACTTGATTTTTTTTAATAAAGATAACAAAAAGTCATTAAAAAGGTTAATGAGTGGTTAAAACTTCATGGAGCAATTTTGAATTTCTACAGATGGACCAACCAATAAACAATTTAGAATGATTCAAACATGGTACGAGTTTACACCCCTTTTCTCCTACTAGTTGTTCCACTTCTGTCAATCTGCAGTAGAGCCCATAGTCATCACGAATTCTACAAAAGATGACTCACATGTCCACACACTGTTCAACTGTTTGCATAAAGGAAGGAACACATATAAACTTCATGAGCTATGAATGGGCGAAATAAGGCTAGTCTAGCTATCCTGACACCAATGTTATTGAAAACAGACAGTAAGCCGAACTGGTTTGTGGAAGTTATGCATTTTCAAATTTTTGAAGATCACCACAAAGACTATAGCAACAAAAATTATTTTTCGTGAGATACACTCTTTATGTTCCTTGTCCAACATTTCGTTTTATTCAAAGAAAAATTATTTCCCCACACATACATCCTGAAATATATTTGAAAATATAAAGGTAATCCTCTCTTACATGAATAGGGCAAGTGTATAAAGATGCAATTTGTGTGTGTAAGGATCTCAACACTTGGAGTGATAACTTTCTTATTTCATTGGAGAAATACTTTCCTTCCCGTTTGCATATTTTTGTGTGCATCCGTCAATTTGATATTTGTGTGACCCTCCACTAAATTAAAAGATATGATAAGTCTATTAATAGATTTTCATATTTGTTGTCTACATGGGCCCTTGTTCCATAATAGTGATTGTTGATAACAAGGACAATTAGTAAAAGCTACTGAAATCATAACATTTGATTGACTGTTTCGCTCATTGTTTTTTTGTTTTTTGTTTAAATAAAATATTGACACTTTTTATTGATATCGAATTTTATGAAACAGGGCCCATGTAAAAAGAATAAATCCTTACACAATTTTGCATCGTAATGCCCTGATCGCACCGAACCAAGAACACATTGACCTTGATGAATAAACTGACTGATGAAGTTGACCGTGTATGGTTACCGCCTCCCTCTGTTCCCAGTGTGCGACTAATTACTTGGAAATTGATCAGGAAAGGTGATCGAGGGCTTGAACAAAAATATGTTCAACATTTCTTGAGTGCCCCCCCCCAATCTCTCTCCCTCTCTCTCTCTCTCTCTCTCTTACTCTGGTACTTCCATCACGAATCATTGTCATTGTCAAGACCCATTGATAATTTTCCCCTATACCTTCACAGCTATTATCGAAGGCTTCAAGATAGTTCCTAATGATTCTTAATGAGCATGATAAAATGTATTCGTCGGTAACAATAATCACGTGATAATTATTGACTCATCCAAGTTCGGAAATGAAAGTGCAAAGACCAGACCTTTTCCACGAGGTGTTACGATCAATCCCAAGGTATATAAGAAAATCTACTAATATTAAAGGAGGAAGGCCACCCTGATATTGAGTTGGTAATAATAGAAGCAGAAAAAAATAGAGAAACATGTCAGTGAAACTTTGAGCAAACACCGATGGAAAATAAAACAATTAGGGCTAGGCTATGAATTTAGCAAACACAAATTAGCAACTCTGTGACATATCCTTTGGCATTAAATTTGCACTAAATTTGCACTATTATATTAAAAGACTCTAAAAATCTATAATTTTCAATAGTACATTCACCCTAAATAATTATGATTATTGATTATATACAACCCCTGTATAAATCATATCTTTTCCGTAATCAATACCTTAAAAAATGAAGGTTTATGACATTTTCTGTACCGAGTTAAAGATAAACTTGAGTTCTGGTTAAAAAAAAAAAAAACAGATTCAAACGAAACTTACACTGAATGTTCAAGATTACACATAATTGTCATTTGCCAAACAATTTTAGTAGAAAATGTATACTGGCTGAGTAATGAGCATAGAAAGATAAGGAAATCAAGGTAAGTAGGTCCGACACCATTGGTGTAGTCCCATATACATCTTTCTGTGTACGGTGTTTATTAATTTACCAAGACTGGGCCAACAAGTCCCTGGTATGATTTTGATGACTCCATAACATTGCAGTAGGCTACACACCAATACTTACATGCTACATGATCAACGTTTTCTGATCAATTCCTCACCTTTTCTTTCACAATGCGATCGCATTACCAGAAATCAACTTTATCTTTAATTGAAGAGGAGTTCGTAAGATACGTCACAGCGTTGTCAATTTGTGTTTCCCTGATGACGACATCAAAGTGTATAACTTTCCTATTTTTCATTCGGATCTTGCTCAAACTTTCACTAATTTTGTTTATCTCAAATCCAACTTAATATCAGGGTGGAATTCCCCTTTAACCAAGCAGGATCCATCTTATATGGAGATGAGGATGAGACATGCATCATAATCAGATGAGTGTAGGAAAGTTTATTGCGAATAGTCGTCACTTTTAAGCCGCCACAGCCGTGGATAGCTGGAAGAGAATAGTGTGTTACATAACGAAGCGGACGCAGTTTATTAATTACCGGATGAGTATGCATTGGAATATACGTGTACTTTCAGCAAAGAATTGAAGGGGTATAACCCTTGGTAGAAAGTTCAACGTCCATAAATCTATGAACTCTACTCTTTAAAGGTACTATGTCCCATTTGCAGGCCAACAAAAATGAAAAGGTTAAGTTCTAACGGCATTTGAAAGATAATACTCATTTCGAACTTCCCTTAAAAAAAGGGGGGGGGGCTTGAAAATGTCTTTAAGTGGAAAAATAACGACTATTAGTTGTCAAATCGACTTAAGAGCTATTTTTGGCCATTACAAGAAGTGGGTTATTGATGTAGACAAATGCTCAAGTACCCTTTACAGCTCATTTTATGTAGATGTATATTATTGCCAAAGAAGAAGAAAAGCCTGTCAGTCACTCAATAGTGTCTGACAGTGAAGTCTAGCAAGTAAACGGGTTTCCTTGCATAATTGGAATATTAGGACACTGCTAACGTATACATTTTACAGATAGGACATACATGACATATTCATAATTCCTGTAAAGTTCTACAGAATTTGATGTTGGCTGCAAAAGGGACATAGTATCTTTAAAATAAAATTAAAAACTGGGATCGTATATGGTTTCAATATTGTTGATGTTTCCAAAATGTAGCGTTTCCTCCCCATGGCTTCCCCTATTCACACTTGATTAGATACAATCTATGCACAACAGTAAAACCACTGTATTCACTTCTCCTACTAAATCGGATATACTGGAATAACATTTGTTGAATAATGGTCCTTTACTCTTCAATACGTATTAAATGATTAATATTTTGATATTTGGGTCATTGGCTTCCTAAACGACAACATCTCAAAGTAACTTCATCAATCGAGGCTGTCACCAGGCGCTCTATACGCCTAGCATCCAAGTCACAATCGTGCACAGAACTGCCAATAAGATATCTTGCTAGCTATTTATCATCCATGGAATCAAAGAAATCTGAACATCTGAAAACTTCAAAAGGGGAAACGTAAATTCACACAATTTTCTCTACATTTAATCCACAATTGCTTTTATTGAGGGGCTACACACAATACATATCAATACTTATTAATTATCATGATGATAATGATGTATGATATTGAAAGACACACAATGACTCAAATTCACTTTACATGTTGTATAGTTGAATAAGACATTGGCAAATTACACTTGTCGGGATGTGCATATAAAATCAGACTATCAGTTTCTTTTCCTTTCAAAAAAATAATAGCCCGAATTCACAAAGGAGGTTTGTCGACAAACTCTCTCTTTCCCTCTCCCTTTTCCCTTGTTCCTCTTCCATTGTCTCTCTAATCTTATCATTTATATTTTGTTTCTTTTCCCTATAAAAATATCTTGAGACGGCAAAGAAAATACTCCGATGTTGAAAGTAAATACATAGGAAATTCATGTTTTTATCTCAATTATTTATCCTTTTGAAGAGACTCTAAGGAAAGTGTGGGTTTTCAAATCGGTTTTTTTTCCGGCCATTAACTGGTTCTTATAATAATAAGTATATGGGCCAACAAGCCCGATTTAAATATTATGAATAATGCCATTTTACAGCTTATACTTCAGGTTACGGGTCTAATCTGCAGAATTGCATTTTAAATGTAGCTTTATACAAATAATGTCTAGGAAGGGTCATGCAACTATAGTTAACAAAAAAAAAGAATTTCGGGAACTTTTATTCATGCATAGTTATCTTTAGAATTCATCAAAATTGTAACATATCGACTAAACTTTGCTGACAAACACAAACAACGAAAACTACTATTTCTAGTCATATGTGATCATTTTGAAGAGAAATCGTTTTTTTAATAGGATATTACTTCTAATGTTTTTTTTCACATGGGAATGAACAACAATGAGACAACTTAATTTTACTTTTACTATATGAACCAACCCTTCTTCGAGAATTAGCAAAAAAATTACTAGGATGCTCCCGAAACTAAAAGAGGTAACTTAAAGAGAAGTCATGCAGATTGCACATCAGACTGGACTTGCTCTTTTACTTTCTCTAATAGATAGTTATTTCTCTGGCCCTTAGCTTTTCCAGGTGCGAAATAGGCAAGTTTAGATGTCAAATATCGAGGGTTGCTGTAATACATAATAATAATAATAATAATAATAATAATAACTATTTCTTATATGGCGCTTTTCAGGTGGACCCTATCAAAGCGCTTTACAGATATATATGGGAACAATGGAGAAGGGAAGGGCGATGGGGGCGGTGGGGGCGTTAGGGATGGGTGATCGGTACACATAGTGATGATGAATTACTTTCCCTCACAGAGAAGGTGCACAATACTTTTATACACTCATAGAACGATCATATACATGTATATATCTTTATAGAGAACATTTTTGAAGAAAAAAATCTATCTCCTCAGGATTCACCATTTCACCACTTTTTGAAGACATGCATATTTTTAGAACTATACAAAATGATGCATATGCTAAAATACTCTGCTTAATTCAATCTTTTTCGTTTTCACTTGGAAATATAAAATACTATCTTGCGGCGAAAAACTGGTGACTGTTCATTCTTGTAACACCACTTTCAAATAATTTTGGAAGAAATAAAAGTACATCGACAAAAAAGAAGAAACTCGAAATGCGTGCTATAAAATCCTTGTTTAGACATATGGGAGTACTTTGAGTAGACAAACCAACTCGAGGACCCGTTTTGTCACACTTTGTACTTCTTTTCTCCCAATGGCCTTCGAGTTCAAGTCAGAGCTCAAAGCTCAAATTTCAATTTCATTATTTTCTTTGGCGGTATTGAAAACATATTAATGGCATTAGCAATGGACTGTGACCATTTTCTTTTTTATATTCGGATCCACTTCCCCCTTATTGCTACAGGAAGGACTTGTTTTGTACAGACTTAACGTTCATATCACATATTCCAGGAGCTAAAATTTCTTGATACTATTTTGAACATGGTGTAAAAAGTTGCCACTGTATTAATACGCTTATAATTTTATGACAAGGGTAAAAAAGAATCCTTACTAATTTTACATATGTTTTGTGTACATCCCACATCCTATATACCGATTGCTCTATCCACGCTAATTAAACGAGCTGCTATTTATGAAATATAGACAACTCACTTTTTTTTTAAGACAAATCATTATTTTGTCCCAAAATTGATCCACTCTAAATGTATTTCGTTGGTCAAGGGCTGGAGTTATAAATGTGTAAGCCTTGAAAATTGCCGCGGAGCAATAATTGTCGTATGAGCAAGTGTTGTACAACCGGTTTAATACCAGAACTGATGTCGGTCTCGCTGGTGTGACTGGCAGGTGACACGACATTTGCTCCTGCGACAATTGCTCCGGGCTTAATTTCGTCTAAGATGTAGGGTTAGGGTTAGGGTTTCAATAGGATTTTATGTTAGGTTTAGGGTTAGGTTTAGGGTAGGGTATAGTGTTGAATCCAGGGTTGAAGTTAGCCATTCGATTAGTGTATGAAATTTACAGCGGAGCAATTGTCGCCGGAGCAAATGTCATGGAATCTGATGTCGGTCTCGCTGATGTGACCGGAGTATATGGCCAGCTGTGTGAGGAGGGTCAATAGCCGGCCTAATGTCGGTCTCGCTTGTGTGACCGGAGTATATGGCCAGCTGTGTGAGGTGGCCTTTAAGCAGAAATGCACCCCCAAAAAAAATGAAATACTGACCCTGTCAGACCTCATACTGCTTTCATTGGGGCCTTGAACTGATATTTTTTAAATTCACTACCACCGGACAAACAGGAAGGGCGAGAAGCAGACGCTTGTAAGGGCCAAGGGCATCATGGCTATTTATTAGAATAAACCCCTCCAGAACATGACTGAACTCAAAGGGGGGGGGGG
>BEXV01000105.1:55720-66924 GCA_003118195.1 Hemicentrotus pulcherrimus
ATAGAAATTAAGAAATTGATTTTTTTTTATTAAAGCTCATAATCAAAGGAGGGCCAAAATTTTACTGGCATTAGTATCAAAACAATATTACCCTCATATACCCTAAATCATACAGAGCCCGGATTTTTTTTTTTTAATACGGAGTCTTTACCACGTAATTCGTTTCTATCACTTTGCACTATGGGGTGGGAACGACCTGTAAGTGTTGGGATTGGTTGGGAACAACTAAAAAAAAAAAATGGTGGGAACTACCATTAATGTGATGGAAACGACTAATACGTGTTGGAATTATCTTATAAGTGATGGGAACGTGTGGGGTCTTTTTAAAGCCGATTTTCGAAGAAACGGCAATTATATTACATAGAAACGGACAAACATGAAAGAAGGTCTTTAATCAGAAGAGAAACTGAGAAGGTTTAAATGTGATTACCTACCCCTTCGGGAGCGTTCCCACAATGAAGATATGCGCAGATGAAATGTGACCGAAATCCTGCCAGGGCGTGAATAGCTCCGAGAACAGTCGAGGAAATAAATGAACAACTGCTGAGCAAGATGAATGCTGCCACCTTATGATAGAAAGAGAGACAGCTTGAATTCCATTGACATAAAACCATCTTTCTCCTGATAAGTTTCATACATCGCTAATTCGCAATCTTTACCGTAATATCATTAAAGTAGAATGCATCCTCATACTTTTTTTCTTGATTTTTTTTTTTCACATTTCACTACATTTAAGGTTAAATGATATAGTGAAGTACAACTTAGTATTCGGCCAATCTAAATTGCGTATTTTGCATTTCTAACTTGGGAGACCATTTTTTACTCTTTCTTGTTACACAAGAGGACCGAGACCGGACAAATGATTGCCTAATCTTGACCAATAATTTATCAGGAAAGCTTGTGTTGTTATATTGCAAAAAAATCCTTGATTTATAGTGTACTTGTTATGGCTTCCAAATTTACTACGTACTCGCCCTACCATATGTTGAAACAAAGTGAGTTATAACTTCTGCTAATTTAGTTAATTTCCTTTTTTAAGTGAACAAATATTTTTGAATCAAGACTAATCCCCGAGGCCATGAAAGAATAAAACGCTAGACCGGTTGACACTTTTATCTATCGTCAGATAGAATGGTTTAACATGGGAAAGGACATTTTGGTTGTTATCATAAATACTCACATGACTTACACCTGTCATGTTAAGATAAACACACTGGTAGAAGTGAAAGGTTGGATGGGAAGGGAGGTATAGAGCTGGGTAAAACAATGGGCACAAATCACTCAAAACAAATGTAAAGAGAACAGACGACTCATCATTTAAAGAAAAAACTATCGGCATTTCAATATACGTAAAGGGAAAGTTAAGTATTGTTGCAGAGGGCCCTACACAAAATAATTTTTGTGTGAGATAATGATAAACTGAGCAGCAAATTCGAAAGAAAACGATTTATCTTTGTTTGATCGAAATCGATTTCTGATATTTGTGGTGCCCCACAAATATTCGATATTTCGAACCAGCTGTTGAAAAAATGAGATAGCGCATTAGTAATATCCTCCTTGCCTATACGTATTATTCCAGCCAATGCCTATGTTGGCTCTTTGTATTTTATCTTTTATTATAAAAAATGTGTCTCCCCTATTCTGGGTAAAATGTTATTATAGTAAATCTTTGAACTCACCATACGTTTGGCACGGCATTTGGTAAAAATCCCGAGCACCCCACCAGTAATATACAGCTGTACAAAAAAAAACAAAAAAAAACAAAACAGAGATTTACAGCCAGTAAATATCATTCACTATGTAGTCATTTATTGCTAAATTCAACCACTTCTATAATGCAGAAGATTGATCAATCGATCGTATCCTATCAACCAATATTTACAAAAGTATGCTTCGTCTATTAAAAAAGAAATCGTTTTGGAAGTAGGACCAACTGTGCATTTATTCATATTCAAATGAAAGATATCACTGTCATACTTTTTTGAAGAGGTTAAGTAGCATTGCATTAAGTCTTAAGTAATATAATTTTGCAATAGTTAGCGTCTTGTTCAATAAATGTGTTCGATTTGTGTTTGTTTGTTGTTAAGCATTAAGCAAAATAACAAAACAAAGCAAAAAGATTTTGAATTCACTTGACTTGAATATTGTAAATTTCATTTCAAGAAATTCAGAACAACACCTTAAAGAAAAGGCTTTCATTTACATTTTAACAATTTACAATTTTCATTTGTTTTTGATATCATCATTATTATTGCTATTGTAATTATTATTGTTATTATTATCATAAATATAGTTGTTATGATTATTATCATTATTGCTTGTTTTAATTTTCTATTAGCATTATCATCACCATTATTGATATTTTTTTACTACTACTACTACTACTACTACATGTGCTACTACTACTAATACTACTACTAATACTTCTTCTACTACTACTACAACACTACTACTACTTCTACTACTACTACTACTAGTACCATTTCTTCTTCTTCTATTATCACCGCCATTATCATTATCAGTATTGATCACTATAAAATATAACAATTGAGAGGTAAGGACACCTTAATCAGATTAGAAAAGGCAATCAAATCGCAATATACTTATCATACAATTTCATTTTCATTACATGTAAGAATAATATTAAGACATCTCTATACCGCAATATGCATAATGCCTCTAAGCAGTCTAGAAGGAAAATAGTTGATAAGTAAAAGAAAAAAGACTTTGCATTTCAAATTACATCAAATCAATTAACATGTAGGTCATTATGAGCATTTTCCCACCCAGCGGACACGATTTCAACACCGCTCAGTTTGGAAACCAGCAAGGCAGAGAAAACCTTGTCAGGAGAATAAAAAATACCACAACAACAATAGATATATTCCACCCTTCGCGCAAACATATAACATATTCATATACCTGTTTTCATATTCGTTTTCTCTTTTTCCGCATAATTGGCATAATTATGATTATATGCGTTTATCATATAAAGTAATTGTGCTCGAGCATGGTGCGTATCGCCGTATTGCATGGGTGACCATTCAACACACACTCACACACACACGCACATACACACACACACATACTTTCTATTTTATTGAATGATGAATCGTATATCTGATTTCTTGTCAAAATTACTGTTCTGTTGGAAATGAAAAATTTATCTGAAACTGAAAGTAAAACACACACACATATTATATAAATAATAATAATAATAATAAATCCAACCTCTGTGAACAAGCGTGATGGAGTGCAGTTACTTACCACAATTCCACATCCGATGTCCATTGCTGGTATCAAAGGCCCCACGGTTGCCTTGGCAACGTAAGCGAAAATACCAATAAGTATGATGACCACGCCCATGATAATTTGCATCAAGGAAAGTATCCTGGTGATGCCTGAGTTGTACTCCGGCAAGTAGTGACTCTCATCCTCCTCCTCTAGCCTCAGCCTGATGTTGTTAAAAAAACTTCTACTTCGGAAGTGGCGCCCTGCCCCTGCTCCTCCCCTTCCTTGTGTAGCCCCTCTCGCTCCTCCTCCTACATCCCATGCCCTCGCGTTCATCGAGTTGGTATGCATGAAGTCTGGATTGGTCGCTTCGAACTCGTGGCTCTTTGAAGGTGACGAGGACGACATGGACAGCGGATCAAATAGGACGTCATTGGTGTCCCACGCTCCGTTACTTTGTTCTGTATGGCCTTTGGCCATGCCGTAGCTGTGGGCGTAATGATACATGGTTAAGATTAAGGCAGGACTAAAACAGTGATACAATGTTTCACAAAATGCAGTCAGTCAGCAAGAATTGATGTGTGATCAACAAAACAAGATGAGTTGAGCAAGTAGACACGCGTTCTTCATTAGTTCACTTCATTGAGTGACATTTTGCACATGCATGCCCCATCCTTGTGACCAATCCATCCCTTGAAAACAGTCCACCCTAAATCGAGCGTTCACAGCTTATTTTGCAGGAACATCAATGGCACATGAATAAAGTTGAGTATTAGCGCTGGTAAAAAAAAGTACGTTGGTCTTCAAAGGCCTTGCTGATACACGTAATAACGAAAAATGAAATTGCAAGTGAATAAAACGAAATGTGTATTCTACATAATGCCAGGTTATGCAGTGATCAATTATTCTGATTGATTACATCGCTCTAATTATTACATAACTGGCCTATGCGCAATCACTGTAGCTGTATTTACCTTTGCGCGCACACGACGATCGATATTCTTAGCCGTATATGTATAGTGTTGTATTTCTGTATTTCAAAGAAAAGCATTGCCCTACACTAATCTGCCCAAAGAGATACCAGCTAGAATCTCTTTGATTTACCCATACACACTAACAAGAATCACAACCAGGCCCATGAACCTATTCAAGGACGAGGCAGGTTTGCACAATGTCATTTTCACAATATACGGAAAACATTTGTGACTTAAAAAAAAAAAAAACATTCTGCCACCTACAACTGCAAACATGTAAGATTCATTTACGATAGGATGAATTCTGCTCCTTAACAAATGTAATACTTACAATTCAATTAACTCCAAATCAAATAATCTTATTTCCAAAACTCAATCAAAAAATCTAAAAATGCATACATAAAATCAATATNTTACTGTCACGTCTCATGACAAGGACCTATGACTGTGTCAAAATTGAAAGAAATTGACACAAGTGATCTTGAGTTATCCGATGAACAAAAAAGTGAAGAAATAAATAAATAAAGAAAGAAATGAAAGAAAATTCTGACGAAACTAATAGGTGATCTGTCTACGACAGACCACCTAATGACATTTGGGATATAACATAGAAAATGAAAGTTATTTATAAGTATACGATGTTAAATGTCCATAAGTATAAGATACAAGAAACATAAGTATCATATTTTCATGAATTAAGTAGAATTTTAAAAAAAATGAGAATCCCTAAAAAGCAGTGCTTGTATTGGTGTGGATTCCTCAAGAAAGAATAAAGATAATCATAATTGTTTTATTCTGCATAAATCAATGCAATCATTAAAAAAATTAAATTCATTTAAATTCAATACGAAGAATTTCTCTCAGAATACATTGTTTGATCTTTTCCCGGTGCTGATTAAATATTCGATATTATATTTCCAGATTTCTATAAACATCCATTACGTTTTTGTATAACTCCTGTATACTCTAAGTTTCCTGTGTCAGACAAATTTACTTCAACATATTTTTCATTTTCAATCTCATCTCAACTTCATCAGTTTTTATTAATTTTGTTAATCATCCACCCCTCCCGGGCTATCAAGCAAGCGCTAATTGTGATAGCTCTTCTTCTTCTAAAAATTTATTAATGACAGATTTTTGATAGTGTGTTATCAGTTACATGTTGTTTTAATTTCAACATTACTATTATTATTATTCTACTGTGTTTACGTTCAAAAAGAAAAATGTGTATACGTCCAACAAAAACAGTCACACCAATCACACAAACAACAAGAAGTCCATGTTTATTTGGTGCGAAAAATTCCTTTTGTAATTCATTTGAGAAACGGATAATACTCATTTTCAAAAAAAGGGGAGGGGTCTCGGTGGTATCCAGATTGTTAAAACATTTTCTTTCATGGAAAAAAAGACAGAAACAGATCACTGGAAGTTTTTAAGGAATGTCCGTTGAAGAAAAAAAAAAGTTAATTCTCACATTTTCTAATTAAAGAAAATTATTTGTGTTGGCCTTTAGGCAAGTGTTATACTAGGGTTTCAATTGAATTTCAAATCTACAGTTAAGGTTGTTTGCTTAACTATTAATCCATTAGTCAATTTCATTCACGTTTATCATATAATCCGGGACGAAAATAGAAACACTAGCTGCTTCCACTCGATTATTTGTTGAGTTGTTTCTAAACAAGCAAGAACTTGAGTCAGCTGATATAGCCTAGCTGAAAAAATGATGGCGTCTACCTCAGTCAACGCGGACCACAAGATACGGGATAAAATCTATGCCTCCTATATATGCCTCGGAACATTAAATAACAATAGCCAAACTCAACCCAGGTGAAGTAAATTGGGTAACGGACTACCGGTATGAATTACTTCCTTGAATATTTCAGCGTCTTCATTGAGAATTTATTGTGTCATAAATGATTTACACAAGGACCTAATGATGATAATGGATTATTCGATACCACAAGACAGTATGCTCAGCCATTGCTCGTTACAAAATCTTTGTTTAATCCTTTGAATGAATCACATCAATCACTTTGTCCACCGAAAAATTCCTCTATCCACCCCTCTCTCCTCGCACCACCCCCAACAAAATCAAATCGACAAATTAAAAAATTGTAATAATATTCCTGACAAAACTCATGAAATGTAGACTAAGCAAACGATTCTCGACAAGGATTTGCCGGTTGTCATGGTTACGGATAAGGGTCATTGCTATGGGTGAGATTCTGGGCATGGTTTGGGGTTTGGGGAAGGGCTTTTTTCTTTTACCCGGAACAAGGTCAAGCCTCAAAATACCTTCACCAGGAATGGGACGCATTGTTTTACGGCTTGTGTGTTTATGCTGGAGAACTTCGACAAAAAAATAGTTTGCCGACGCAAACCCTTGCCATTCGTCGTGCGCAACAGTCTGTACTGTGAGACTAAGCTGACGGTATACTGCATAGGTTTTGTATTATATCGCTGCCTAATTGCATGGACCTGCTGCAATTTGACACAGACAGAGACTGACAAATCTAGGGTCTACTTAACAGCTCTGGGAATTGTGGTAAAGTATAAAATAAGAGTCTGTCACTGTAGACTAACGAAAAAAATAGAAGAAAATGTTGACGACTGTCTTACAAATTGAAATCCACCTTTGTAGTTGTAGGGAAGACATCACTTTCATTGAAGTTGAATCCATGCTTTAAAAAAAAGGGTGGTATCTAATTGTGAATTCCACTAGAAATCGGAGTGGATTCCTACAACAGCCAATTTACATTTATTTAGAGATTGAAGTGCACGAGTAGAAATTTTTAAGGAAAGTCAGGCAGTGCAGTAGGGATCACTGATAACCCCTCCCTCAAACTAGTGGAATCTAGTACGTTGGAGTTGATTCTTACAACAACAACATAACCCTTTCCCCTAAAATATTAGTAGTCATAATATAAAACTCAGAATACAGTAATTTGGGCTACTTTTTTCAGATAAAGATTTGTAACACACCGTTGGTCAAGTTCAATATCTTTGTCGTTGTTTACACTTTTATTAAAAGACTAATGACAAAAATCAAATCGACAATTACTTTGGATTAACAAAAAAGAAAAGAATATTGCCTGACATCATCATCCACTCGGTATCATCTCCACACACTTCTAGTACAAGATAAAATATATCACAAGAATACCTTTTTAGTGATTCTTCAGTTGAAAATACACACTGAAAAATTTGGAAACTTACAAAACGAAGCAAGCAAAGAAAAGTAAACCGGTTAAAATGTTAGCCTTTTTGACTTTTCGGTTCCTTCACCGAGTAATCGAGCCATACCAACAGAGGCAATATGCCTGTTGAGGAGGAGGCGGTTCTTTTTTATTTGATAATTTTCTTTTTCTGTGCATAGAAATGCTATTGGGTCAATTGCAACGCAATTTTGTGAATCAAATTTTACTTCGTACATATAACCTCCACAGGCAACAAGGTGGAAATGCATTAATGATTTTATAGGTTGATCCCATAGCCTAAATATCTTATATATCGATACATATTTTAAATTTTAGAACATTAATAAACACGATAGCAACTATTTTCGAAAAATCAACTTAACGACAATTTCCATAGGCCTATTTTGTAGAAATCGTGTTTGTATCTTCTATCACGTCATTGTCGTATTAACACATTTCATTAGGTGACGCACAATGCTATTTTCATTGCCCGAGATTGATTTTTCGAGAATATTATTAATCGTCTGATATTAAAATAACCATAAACATATTTCTGTCATGAATTAGTATTATATGGGCCTAAAACAGGTAGGATATATCCGGACAGAAGGGGCAACAAGATATGATTTTTATTTGATTAGGTTTTTAGTTATAAAAAACAATAACCTTTATTTTTTCACTTTGTTGTACTTTTACAACTAAACAGACTCAACCCGACCAATGCATCGGATTAAATTAAAGGCATAAACATAATTGTTAAGGGACGGTCTCCCTTCCAGTCACTATACATAAGAAAGCATCCACTAAAGTGATACATACCAGATGTATGGGGTGAACTTTGACCTACTCGAGCAATACCGTGTGTGACAGCGGCAAACCCCTTCGAATCAGGGAAAGGTTGGGGGAAGAAAAAAGTAGAACGTCCTGTCGAGTTTGTCCAAAGAGATACCAACTCTTTGGTTTGTCCGAACGAGAGATGTACACAGTGGTGAGATGTGCGAACCACTCCGGGAACCACGTAACTCCCCCCTTCCCACTGTTTCGAAATTTGTTTTGAAGAAAGAAGATATTGCGCACGTACGTTTAATTATTCAAGTTTTTCCTTGCAATGAAACCACTCCGCAATGATCGAAACAGTGAAGACTGAATACTGAAATGAATTCCTGTGAATGTTGCACTGCATAGAGGAGGAGAAAGGTTACTGCCGACTTGGTGAAGAGAAAGAAAACCCCAAGCCATCAACATTTCCAACTACATTTCTTCTCGTTATAGATGGCCTCGTCCAAAGCGTTTACATTTTTGTTTCTTTCTTTATTTCCTTTTGTATCGGTTTGTATTGTAATTGCCTCTATCCATTCGTACCGGAATTAATTATCTCTTCATCACTTGAGAACATGGTCGGAAAGACTTCCGAGAAATAAACTCTGGGAAAATATCAATACCTAGCTATCAATGAATTGTGTTCGTTTTAAGTCTACCTTGATAATTAGCTGGTATCAATATAAGCATACAACAAAACAAAACAAAAACAACAATTAAGAGCAACAAATCATTGACAGTTCAAGCAACAGCCGATTCAAAATAGGTAAGTTATGAACTCCTGGAGTTGTCATCAGTGAAAAACAAATTGGCAACACTGACATATTTTGCAAGATCCTCTCCTATTTGCTCCGTACAGAAATGTCATTAACTTTCATTTTCTTATTTATTATAACGACGGAAATGATTTGTTTTATACACAGGTTAGCAACATATTTGCAATAATCATTATTAATTAGGTTGGATTAATGTTTTAACATTTTCTTTAGGGAAAATATAGAATCCTGATTTGTGTGTGCGTGTGTGTGTGTGTGTGTGTGTGTAATACAGAGCAAATGTGAAGGAACTCCGAAAGATGCATCACTGAATTCGAAACCAAGCCCAGTGCTCCAATGCATTTTGGTAAGGCAATAATCCTCGTGTACCAAGTCCTTAGGAGAGGACTTCACACCGTCGGTGTCGTGGTTTCTTACAAAAAAGCATCCAATATGCTTTCGTAGCAATAAGGTAAAATACTAAACAATTAATGTTTTAAATGAAACCAAGTTGTGAGGGTTGAAATATTTGAAGGCAGCAAACTATTTTCTCCACTAAATCGGTTTTACAAGCCGGGGTTACAATGATTGCAGGTCCTTCAGAGAAAATAGTTTAATTCTGACGTGCTGATGAGGGTACCCTGGGTACAAATAACACTATCATTATTATTGGTATTACTATTATCGTATTTTAAAAGTAAATCAGCATTTGTCATGTCGGGAATTGGGGACCGAACTCGCTTCCAGAATTTAGAGACCTGTCAATATAATAAAGGATAGTGAGCCTGTGAGGATGGGTTCTGCTGAAGAAAATAAAAACAATAGCTTGTGAGCTTTCTCATCTTTTTTGTTAATGTGGTTAACTGGGCAGTCACATTAGAAATTTGCCCTGGAATGTATAGCTCTTTCATTGCCATTTTTTACGAAATATGATGAAAAAAATTCTAAAAAATGGTTTCATAAAGAAGAAAATATATATACAATATAAGACAGAAATTGTTTTTGTATGTTCCTAATTATAAATATAATGTCTCCAGATGTACAATCAAATACTCAGGGCCGATCACGTGGAATAATCTATCGAATACCTTAAAATGTACCAAAAGTCTTCCAGTTTTAAACGAACATATAAAAATCATCTTTTAAATTTATATTAATTTGCCTTCTCCTTTCCTCTCTCACGCCTTTTACCCTCCCGTTGTGTTTTGTTATTGTATTTGATGTTGTTGTTTTGTTAGTTACTTAGTTCATTTTGTTGTTAAATTTGATTTTCATGTATATAAATAAGGGATTGACCATAGACAGGCCTGTAGGCCTATTGTCGATCCCACCATTATCTGTTATGTTATATTTATGGTGTATTCTTGTTTGTCTTTTTATTGTTTTGTATTTTTATCAGAATGTGGAAATAAACTTAACTTGAAACTTGAAAGTTGAAAAATGTGTTATGCAATGCAATGCATGGCATGGGATTGGACAAAACATCCTGTGCATTGTTCAATATATAGATATCTTGATATGTATATGTTCCATTTACTTTGTCAACGAAACATCTTCCAATGTAATGCCATATTTTCTTGTCACAGAGTGCAACTTATTAGAAAGTACCAAAATATGATGTGGTCTGAAACGAAACCACGGAACTACAGATATGATAACCTTTCTCCTTGTAACCGGAGTGATATCGGGAAGCGACGTTTGAAGATTTACGAGCTTGTACAATTACGATAGAGAATACTGAGTCCTCGGTTTGTTGACGTAAAGTAAAAATCAGGCATTATAATATGCGACGTTCTGTTAACGTTGAATCGAAACTTGAAGAAGTTGAAATACTTCGGTTAGTTGTCATTGACTAGCTTACTGTGATGTGTCACGCTTTTGTCATGCAATAAATTACCATTATTTTTTATTACCATTAGGGGTAAGGAGCACTATTTTTTTTTTTTTTTAAAGATAACCTTTAGTCCTGGTAATGCAATTGCATTGTCAAAGAAAAGGTGAAAACAGTTGATCATGTAGCATGTAAATATTGGTGTGCACTGCAAGTTTCTGGAGTCATCAAAATCATAATAAAATTGACAGAGTCTTGGTAAAGTAACAAGCACTGTACACAGAAAGCTAAATATGGGACAACACACATGGTGTCGGGGCTAGTACTACTTTGATTTCCTTGTCTTTCTATGCTCATTACTCAGCCAGTAAACATTTTCTTTCAAAATTGTTTGGCA
>BEXV01000105.1:107523-117873 GCA_003118195.1 Hemicentrotus pulcherrimus
AACGATGTTTATTATTATTAGCCTAGCACATAGAACTTTGCACATCGAGTGCTGTACAGTCAGAGTTTACGCGCTCCCATTGGCCGATCCGCTCGAGTGGCTTCAAATTTTAAGTGAGAGAGGGCGTACTTAACTTTAGCGCAACTCAAGATCAATGGCAATGCCAATACATAATATTACATAACACACTTGACATGACATGCTTGAAACAGGCGACGCACTACTCACATAACGGACACACACATAAAATAGGGAAATCAACGAATATTACAAAATAAACTTCCAGTTTGTAACTTAAAAATAAGTTAGAGTCTATGTAAGACCATGAAGACTTAAAACTTAAGTGAAATACTTAACCTCTTTAAGGATAGCAAGATTTATCACTGATTTGCACACCTAACCTTCACACTTGGCGGGATAGCTAGTCCGTTTCCGTCTCTAAAGAGAGGGCCGACCCTACCCAAAAAAGAGGCTTAACGAACGAAAGAGACAGAAAATTCGGTCTAATCTACACTAGCTAGCTCATTTCAACTGTCTCTAGACTAACTCCCGGGGGCCGTTCCTCGAAACCGTCATATTAAAGTCTAACTTCTCCCTATAACTCACGTTTCAATGGGACAGTCAAGAAGCCGAAGTTATGACGGTTTCGAGGAACGGGCCCCGGCCCAGGCAGCTCCGACGCCCATGGCATCGGCGTCGGAGCTCCCTGGAGTTAGCTCTAGACTAGACTTTACATGAAATCGCATGTATGGGACCGAATATTGCCTTACAGTGTCATCCTCATCCTTTCGTCCACGTTCCTTCACTCGTTGAGACACTTTCAGAGAGTCTTCATTTTCTATCTGCTCTGCAAGGGATCCACTTGTGAAGACAGGGTCTCCTCTTTTTGGTCGATTCTTCTTCGTTTTCCCCATTTTTCCTGAGCCAACGTGAGAAACAATTTTGTCCTTTTCACGTGTGATTGATGACAATTTAGAAAGAGCGCCCGCTAACGCTTATATATGGTACTGTACTGTACAATGATCATAGCCCATTCATTTTCAGTTGCATGTGGCGATTGCAACACAAGTCTTTCTTTCTAATTTTCTGCATATTTATGCTCTAGAATTCTACGTCTAGTCTACTTATCCTTAAAGACTGCATTTTACATTTGATAAAGAAAGAGAGGGGTGAGTTTTGTCATTAGCAGATACTATAATTTAAATTGAGTAGACTCGACAATGCAGTGCACGATTGCGATCGGAGTTGAGACTCACTCGGCCTCGGTCAGTTGCAGTGAGTGAGGCGAGGTAGCTAGAGTGCACAGCCGGCGCCTGTTCAACATTTAGTCTATTTTAACTTCGAACAAAGACTAAAATGGGTCGAAGGACGATTAGTCTAACAATAGATTCATATTGCCATGATGATGATGCATGATGATGATGATGATTAGGCTGTAATGTAGACTCTAACTGTGTGTGTTAGAAAAAAAAAAGAAACAAAAAATTGGTTTATTTTTTCATCGATCAGTAGGCAGAGGGGTGCTGGTCCGAGAATAACTCACTGTCCGCATAAAGGAGGATATCTTTGTTTGTGTGGACCAAATGCGTCCTAAAATATGAGGAATGTCCACACGATTTTTTTCTTCAGCGCTCTGCAGGTACGGGTTTCGGGTTCCTGATAAGCGCCGGCGATGTGAAAAACAGATTTCGCACAATCATACCCCCAGCTGTTCACCGTTTATTTTTATGGGTTGTCCGTCTTCCCGAGGCTTTATCCCTCATGACGTGGTCGTGAAGTCTCTGTCCAAAGTGTGCAATGCATCAAGAAAATCATTGCGGAATCCGTTTTTTCGCATCGCCAACGTGTGGATCGTTAATGAGAATTGTCTTGTGAAAATGCGGAAGATAGTTTTTTTTGGAAGCATCTGTCTGTGTTTACGAAGACGATCCTTATTCTCACACCAGCGCCCCTACTGTTCATGGATAGAATCATCACTCCATATCGTCATGTCTTTTTTTTTAGCTGAGGCAGTCTGACACATAGAACTTTACTTAGCTTACATTTAGCCCATGCTCAAATTATTCATCCAATCTCGGCAAATCGCAGCCTCATTTTACTCAATTGGCGCCGACAAGGGCCCTTCTTATTGGCTATCGCTAATTTCCATTCACTCAATTCTAAAAGATATTTGTGCGACGAGCAAGCTTGCGATTTTCCGGGGGTTATTTTATGCCGAAATTATGATATTTCAGTCAAACCCTCTAGATCTATTTATTATTTTTCTACTTCAGTATTTCACTTAAATATTTAAGGTACAAACTGGAGATATATTCTGAAATGTTTGTCAAGTGTCTGTATATGTATAGATTATGCGAATGTTATATTTGATTTGTATTGTTTTTGAGTTTTGTTATCATTTTCACATTTAATCATTAACGTCTTCTGCTTTTCGGCCAAGGTATCCTTTCATCTATTATTTTGTCAATTTGTATGTACAACCTGTGTGACTGCTACATGTACATGTACATTGTACATGTGTTTTTATATCTTGCCATCTGGCATCCCCCCCCCNACTCACACTCACACATACTGTACACACAAACAAAATTCACCTGGTCCTATACCCACTTTTCAGTTCAATGATGTTGCTTGCTTGCTTTTAATGAACGGCAGATGGCTTGCACTCAATAAAAAGCTAATCTTGAGCTCTGGTATGGGAAACGTGTTATGAGAAGAAAAAAAATGCTATGATTCATTCTAGATTATTTATCCTGCAGTAGATTGATTGTTTGAACCGGTAAAATGAAAAACAAACTCACAAAAACTTGCTAGAAATCATCTTCAATAAAAACCACAATTCTTGTTTGCACATACATGTATGCTGAGTTAAGCACATGGTGTCAGGACTATATATTAGCCGGTAACTTGATTTCCTCATAAATATTCTTCTATGCTTACTCGGCCTTATGCTGTTTGGCACATTTATTTATTATATTTTTCCATAGCATAAAAGATAAAGCAGCAAAATAGAATTTTATGTCAAATTATATGAAAAGAAGATGAGTTGAAATTAAACATTTACTTTACTTGTTTGTTTGTTTATTAATATATTTATTCATTAATCCATTTGTTTATTACATCTTGTTTATTGTTTCCTGTTCTTCAATATTTACTCTCCATTTGACCTTTGACCTTTCTATCCAGCCATGGCACGTGGACAGCAAAAGATTCAGTCCCAGCAGAAGAGGGCAAAGGAGATTGAAAAGAAAAAGAAAGCTGCAGCTGGAATGGACTCCAAAACAGCCGGTCAGAAGGCCCTGACATATAAGTGCTCAGTTTGCATGGTTAGTATCACACATTTGATCATCAGCATAGCATAGGGATGGTGTGATCTAGCATAGCTGCCAGCCATCCCTATAATGGAAGAATGATTCCTATTTGTTGGTCTTTAAATTCATGTAAGGAACATAGATTCCTCCCTTAGATTCCTCTCTTTTTTCTTCTGAAAACTTTTGTTTAAAAAAATATATGAGAAAGTAGTCCATATTGTGCCCTGAGAGGTGCCTGATTTTTGTTGTGAATATGTGACATGCCAGCAGCCAAGTTACCAAACTGTAGATCTTAAGCTAGTACAGGGGCCATTTCCCTGCATTTCCACTGATCACTTCACGTGCTGAAACTAAAGCTGAATTTAAGTGCATGGAGGTATGTATGTCGTTATGTGCAAAAATAGGAACATTGTATTGTTGATGTTTTTGTTGTTTTCGTTGTTGTTGTTCATAGCTGCATTTGCATGTACATGACTGGTCATGTCAAGCTCATAATCGTTGGTTGTCGGCACAAAAGCCTTACTGCCATTGACAAGACCTAGCTATTGGGGTCTTCTTGCAGGCAGCTGACAGTATCACATTATGATATTACATGTATGTCCCTTATCCTGCCCTTTTGCCCTTCAAAAGGGGTTAGATGTTACCCTTAGCTTGAGCTCCTCCAGCCCTTATTTGCAAAAATGAAAGAGAAAAATAAATTAATTGAATTGAATTGAATGTACATGTCTTCTGAATGTTCTCTAGACCCAGATGCCTGACCCAAAGACATACAAGCAGCATTTTGAGAACAAGCACCCAAAGGCCACCCTTCCATCTGAACTCAAAGATATATAGAAAACCCATCTGAGGTGAGCTCCATCAATGATACTCTTTCTCCTGATT
Organism: Hemicentrotus pulcherrimus; assembly: GCA_003118195.1. Classification (NCBI taxonomy): domain Eukaryota; kingdom Metazoa; phylum Echinodermata; class Echinoidea; order Camarodonta; family Strongylocentrotidae; genus Hemicentrotus; species Hemicentrotus pulcherrimus. The sequence continues at coordinate 111,717 of BEXV01000105.1, forward strand.
AATGACTTCACACATGAGGCATAAAACCGGGAAAGTTCTTATCTGTTTGGGCGTAAAATGAATTGTAATTGGGGATGAATACATGTTTGTTGATGTGAGCATGAGCAACAATTAAAGGACCTTCATATACTCACTATTCGCATGCTTTAGGGTACAGAAAATCAAATTGTAATGTGGTAATGGCATTGTACAAACAAATTGATAATTGTCACAGTGTATCATATGACATGGTTAAGAGAAACTACTCGTAAAGCATGGCATTCTTGTTAAGGCAATTCAAAATTGAGGGGGGGGGGGTGGTTGGGACAAATATGTTCAATATACATGTAAGTATTAAAGAAAAGATTGTGTTTCAAAATGAGTGTTAACCAGTTATCTTTGGTTTTTAAGAAATGTGCTATAGACTCAACCTGCATGTATTAATGTGAACAGTTCCAATGAAAGAAAAACGATAAGTTTTATTATTTAAAATGATTTTGGGCAGAATGTTTTGTAAATGAAATATGTGCCGTCTTCATGAAGGAAATATGGAACACTACTTATCAATCGATTTAGTAATTCTACGGTGGTATTAACCACTATTATCTGTTCTTATTATGCAGGAAGTGAATGATTTGGGTAAGAATGACATCACTTCCTGTTTATTAATTGCATGATTAATGGCAAGAGTATGAGATCATCATTGAATGCTAGTATTATGTAAAATAAATTTTTTAAAAACTTGGTAGTACGTAATTGTACACAAGGATTTAAGATACCGGTAAACTTGAGTTCTGGTCATGCAGTTACATTGCGGACAAACTGTGTGAAAGCCTTTGGGCAAGGTCAATTATATAGTGATACGAACTGGCATGTACTGTGAATTTTTGGTACGATTTAAAACGGAAGGAAATGCATTCAGTCTTGCTGAAAATCACATGCACTACACACATAAATATGAGAATTTACACAAATTTTGGAGCCATTTTCTATTTACAGGAGTTTTCTACCTGATGTTCTTTCGATTGACATACAAATACCAAAAACGCAGAACAAATTATATGTTATCTTTACCAAAACCCAACCTTCTCTTTGAACTACGGTATTGGTGTACAGTAAAGCCTGAAATGCAATCTTTCAGTAATTAGTATTCATGTCCTGACTTGGGATAAACTGCAGCTGCTTGTGAATTGACTTATTTTCTCCCCCCTTTTTGTACTCTGTATCCAGGAAATGAACTGATCTTTGAGCAAGATGGAATCTGTGATTATTCACAGCATGCTAACATTGTAGAAGAAAAAGAAGAATGCATTCTTCTAAGACACTTAAGATAGTGACTGAAAGAGAGAGAGATAGATAGAGAGAGAGAGAGAGAGAGAGAGAGAGAGAGAGAGTTGAGAGAAGCATGCCAGATTGAGAAGGAGGCTTTAAATTTCCATCAAGTTCACATAAGGATGCCTAGAGAAAGACAGAGCGGCAGATGGACAGTCAGACAGTACGCTTCCACGTTTTTTAACCCCCACATGGAGATACACGCATACACGACTTGACAAGCAAGACTGCGTCACCGATTGACATGACAGAACTGTATGAAATGGATATTTATGCTACAAAAAGTCTCTTTGTCAGAAGAATTATAACAGTAGTCTCAGGAACCTTACGTCTGTGAGTATAACAGGCACTAGGCACGATTGGACCTGGCGAAATATCAAGGCCGAGTTATCCAGGAGATCATAAATCGATTGCAAAATCTTGCACACATTTTGCATTAAGTACCTATTTTTAAACACTAATTTTTTGTATACGAATGTGTAAATTGGTCTCTGATGAAGTACTTTGGAAATTTACAGATGCATAAACTTACAAAACACTGAAATAAGGTCTGTTTAGATACGTTCAGTCTGTAGCCAGCACTTGTACTCTTGAAACCGAATCGCTCTGCTATGTCGGGCTCACCCTAGTGCCAAGTTATCTTGAGACCCCTCCCTCTTTTTATATGCATTACATATGAAATAAGGTTCATGTAAAATCTATGTCTATGTAGTATTATAACATAGTTCTACAAATGTAGTGAAAAAAGAGCATACCTTACTTCTGTCGAATCTGAAAAATAGTGATGTGCACTAACATCAGCAAATGAGATATAGAAGATGATGTTTCAAACTTGGCAAATCTAAAGGGAGATTAGCTGGCTCAAAATACAGGTAATTAAGGTTGCTTTTTGTTGGACCAACGAAATGTAAGAAACAGAAAAATACTTGTGGATGTTGCATGCATTGAGACCAATTGGGTCTCAATTAATGGCATAATTTTGAAATTTTGTATTTATTGTTTTCCGGTTGAAAGCTGAATGTTTCCATTTCTCTATCATGAGAATTTGAGCTTGTTTTTGTATGTTGAATAAAAATGTAATTCTCAAAAGAAAGGTTGCAGACAATCATGATGACATAATCGTTTCTGGAGCTTTGATATGGTTTATGATGTACATGTTATTATCTACAAAATGAAGGCCGGATGAATGCACTCTAGTTTCAGATGGCACTACACTCTTAGGCTGCACTTATACTGTGATGCCATTCAAGGCAAATGGCAGCCCCCATTACTGTGGGATTTGGGGCATTTTGGTCAGGAATTTTACTTATATCTCAACTCAAACTCATATATAAGACCCATATTTAGAAAGCAAATAACTTGTGTTTTGAAGCTCATGCATTAGTGATATGCGCTGCACTAAGTTAAGTCACAATGAGCCAGATTATGAACTCGACGAGTCTCGTTCATTATCTGATTGTGACTTGACCTGCATGCAGTGCATATTCACGAAAGCACTCGCAAACATGAATTATCTGTACACTGTTACATGTATCATGCCTTAATTAGCCTGTGAATTTAATAGCTGATGGCTGCTTATCGTGATTGATTCTGATCAATCATAAAATATTTAAGCCAGTGAAGTGTTCTCCATGCATTGGCCTTACATGTACATTTGATATACATTTTCAGAACCATAGGCAGACCAATATGTGGACTTTATTCAGTACATTTGTGCTTGTAAAGAACTTGAGAATAAATGTAGGATAGTTTTATGGACATGATGGACATGTACATGTAGATATTTAGGGTTAAAAAAAAGTTGCATGAATTGCTATGTAGCAAAAGTGGATGATGTAATTTCACATTGACTTAGACTGTTCTTTCTTAAACATGTAGTTGATATTTCCTAATTATAGAGCCCGCAATATATAATATAACTGTTTACAATATGAGCTTGTGTTGTCTCCCATACTGGCCCCCCAAAGTTTCATTCATTGATCAGTGGTTACAAATTATTGTATTCTACTTCTAACTTACATATAGTACCATGTGATGGATATGGAAAACAACTTCAGGGGGAAAGGAAGTTTATAAATGATTGATTCTGTGCAATACGTCCCATATTCCTCTTTGTACCCCCGCATATTTCATCAAAAAATAAAAGATTCTCCTGATATGACCATTGAATAATGGTGCTTTCTGGTATCACTACCATTATACATTGTCACATCAAGATCCATGGATTCATGCATGGATGGTACGTGAATGAATATCACATGTCATACAGGACACATCTCACAGAATCACCAAAATGGCCAGTTTGATTTGGCGAGATGAACAGTCCGCAATATGCTACGTGTGTACACATTTCATTTCATTATGCACTGTGTTGTAGAGCATATGGTACCATTAATGTGTTTCATTTGCATAAATTGTTTCAAGCGTTTATATACAAGGTACATTGTCTTATGTCTATGCTTCTTTTGTAAAGGGTTTAAACAAAAAATGATTGCTTATAACTTCTGCAGTTCAATATTGCGATAAAAAAAATTAGCGTTTCCAAAACATTTTTTGTTGTTGATGCCTTGCCACCTATCTTTTCATGCATTTGTCATATAGCTAGTTTCCATCTTGTACATGAATTTTTGTATTTCCAACAAAATAAGAATTTGTTGGTATGTGTATAATTATCATGAGTTGTATGTACAAACTAAAACCCAGCTCCTCAAAATATGGTTTGTCCTTCCCCCATATAATTGTTTTGTAAATCAGTTGCAATTTCAATTCCTATCGTATGGAGGCAACAATATATTTGAAGGGTAGATCCCAATGATATAAAAAATATGTCTGTCACGTTTTTTAACCATATTGAAGTTAACTGATATTAAATTTTTCACCAGTTGTGACCTTATAACAGCTGCTATCTGTTCCAACTCGCATAGTATACATGTTTAGTATCATGTACATGTAATTGTGTGAATGCATTGATCATATATGTACAGTCTGCCAAGACTTATGAGGATGTTGACTGATATCTTTTAATTTAACGGTCGAGCCCATATTCTACTAAAATTCAAACCAGACTCTGGGCTTATGCTTTTGTTCAAATTCATGTTTTACAAAGGAAGTTATTCTGAAGTCTAAATTCTTCTGTTTGTGAAACGTGATCTTAGAGGTAAACCAGTCTGAAATCCGGGGTCGGGTTTGACTGAATCAATACAATAAGGACCAAAGGTATATATGACCAGGGACCTGTTTCACAAAGCCTTCTTTCAATGACAAATGACAAAAATCAGTGTCAAATCTGCTGATAACCAATCAGAAGCAAGGATTTCAGTAGCTTGTAACACAAATTGTCAGATGCTATTTCTAAAATCATGTTTTAAGTCACGATGGAAATCTTAGATCTCGGACCAATCTTACTTGTTGAACCCGATTTTGAACCAAATCTTTAAGCCAAGTGTGAGGTTAAAAGTTTAGTAGAATACGAGCCTTAGAGTTTCAACTTAGATAAGGGATGTGTTCTTGTAATTTATTAGACCGTGTGTAGTACTAGTACATATCCGTCTGCTGAAAGTTGTAAAGTAAACAAATATCCTTCGACATAGACTTAGTATCTATCATGATTATGGTCATAGCATATTGAGAGAGTTGTGACATATAGGCACACACTTGAGCACTCAGGGTCACTTCATGGAGCTCCAAAATGTGCCTCACCGCAAGCAATCTCTGTGGGAGCCTGGGAGGGAACTAGTTCAGCGCTCCTAGAATTGAACCTTGAGTGTGTATGTGTGTCACAACTATCTGTCTCCATACACCATGGCTAGAGTAAAATGGTTTCTGAGCATTTACACTCTAGAATTGAACCTTGAGTGTGTATATGTGTCACAACTATCTGTCTCAATACACCATGGCTAGAGTAAAATGGTTTCTGAGCATTTACACTCTATGTGCTAAAATGCATGCTTCTTTATCATTGATACTTTGTTTTTATTAATTGATACATGTATCACAAATATTACAACTTATCAACATAATGACGTAACAGGAAAGGAGCAATTGCATTATACTTGTAATTGTAATGCTCTTCTGGCTCATATGCAATGTTTTGAATGATATTTTGTTTCATTTTAATATTGATATGACCACTCTGCTGTCTTTCCAACAACGGTACATTGTTCTGTTGATCATGCTAAGAACTGCACAGAATTAACTTACCTTCTTGGTCTTTTACTCATGAGTATTTCAAAATGTTGTAAGGGGGAAACAGACAAAACCTTAAGATTTTAATTTAAATTATAAGGCAGTTTCAAGTGTTTTTAAAGTAAAGTTGGATATGGACCATTCCAGCTTCTCACCAGTAAAGTTGCAATTTTCATTTCCTTTAGTATACTCTGTATATGGCATTACCCACACAAATTAGCCAACTGTGATCATTTTGTAATTTCTAGTAGAGTCTTGAGGGTGAGATCTAATCGGTTTCTTTACAGTTTACACACTACATGTAGGTTTTTTTTTTTTTTTTTTTTTTTTTTTGACCTGCTGCAAATATTTGCTACACTGGTACATATTTTGTCATGTTTTCATTAACGATAGTGAATGGCTTTTCTAGGAAGGATCAGCTCGTTGTTTCCAGAAGTTTTGAAGTTATTGTTTTGTGGAATAAAGGATGTACATTTTGACTTTTGACAAATATTACAAAATACAAGCAACATAGGTCCACCATTTTCTTATGTGTGTATTTTCCCTTCTTTTATGACAGAGTTCAGATTTTTCGTCTTCTGGAATTCATTCAGGCAGTACTTTAGTCCATCTGTTTCTTCCGTCTTGTTTTCTTGATTCTCTTTCATTGACCCCCCCCCCC
>BEXV01000105.1:156152-167334 GCA_003118195.1 Hemicentrotus pulcherrimus
ATTTTTTTTTTTTTGGTCAAAGACGGGATTCGATCTCTGGCACCCCCGATGGCGATGTGACTAAAGTCAACGCCTTAGACCGCTCGGCCATCAAGCACTGATATAGTATCTTGCAGTTTTCTGTGATGTATACCGGTACATTGAAATGGATTGAAAATGGCAACTTCGCGTGCTGGATGCTTCGCGGCAGCTCCGTTAAACGGGCCCTTCTTTTAATTTTGCAATGCATTGGCACGAACTTAGATCAAGATCTATCGGCAGATGTTGTTTTTGGAAATTTATTTTCGTCTTCATCTCAACAATGCAAGATAAAATTTTCGGTAAGATGTGTAGAAATGTCCTGTACCATAGTGGTATAGTTATTGTACCATTCGTAGTCCCATATGTGCAAATTTGTGATGGTTTTGACTTCGTTTTTTTTGTTTTTTTACTCTTTCGCCGCATACGCCGCACCCCGACTGTGATTTTTACTCTCCCGAAAATACTGCGGCATTTACGCCGGCAAATACGGTACATCAAAACTGAACTTTTGCACAGTTAAAATAGAATTCTACCAGCAATTAAATTTCTCAATTTTTTATTTCAGGGGCTCCATATCCAATTTTTCAGAAATTTGGGGTACTACTTTTTCAACTTTCGGGGGATATTCTTTTGGGAGGTTATTCAATTTTTATTTTTGTGTACATAACAAATGGTCACCTGCATTCACGATAATAAGTCAGTACATGTACTGCACAATACACATATTACGTTCTTACCAATGTAAGATTGTACCCCTGGTTCCTTGGATTTGTACAAGTGGGTGATGGCGATTGAAGCATCAAGATGCTTTGACTCAAAGAGTCTCAACAGCAGAGATTCCTTGGGAGGTGGGAGCTTATCTTTTAAGACCAATTTATGTCTTGGATCATTTTCAGTCCTGTTCTCATCTTCTTCCCTTATGATACAATTCCTAGGAGGCAAGCCAAGGCTCAAGCTCAGTTCATGACTTTTTCGCCGCTCCGGCACTTTAGCAGAGTCCAACACAAAATCCCCATTGGTACAGCATCTGACATCATTACTGGTAGGGGATTCCCCATCCACTCTGATGTCTCTGAGAAGGTGATGATCTGGGTAGTCCATGCAGGTCTGGGAATTCCTTCTTTCATCCGATGAACTTATCATGGAGGGGTCACCATTTTCTCCTCTCCTGAAGAGAGTGTGGTCTGGGGAAGATTGCACTTGTGAATTACTCTCATGGTTCATATCTCCGTTAACTACACCTGGCAAAGTATGGCCTTTCTTGTGTCTATGTTCCAGGACTTTAGAGAGCTTGGAGGGTGATATTGGCTGATCAGACAAGTGGTGATCCATGATGCCATTTTGCAAGGCACAGTCTCCTGCTCCAGGCCTTTGATTGGCCACTTCTTCAATTTTCTCCATGGTAATCATTACTAGACCATCCAAGTGATGTCCAAATCACATAAAAAAGCTAGCTCAGAATAGAAGGCTGTGTACCCTGTGAAAAAGAATGAAAGAAAGAACAAATTGAGTTGGAAGTGCATGACAGCAAAAAACACAAGAGAGCAATCCTCCCATGATTTGCTCATTATTAAACATTTAATCTAGACCTATATTTAGTAGAAATGGTGTATTGTGATTTTCACAACTTAAATGACTATCGATACATAATATACAGTGCGTCCCCGAAAAAAGAATATCGAGAATCGACATCAAACAATTCACTGTTTCATGACCTAACCCCTGTAAGTTGGGGCTTTGATCGGATCGGAAGATCGGAGCGGCACACTTGCACCTTTGACAGTATCAGCAAAAATGATGGGTTCAAAATATTCCCTTTGTCTTTTTTTTCCAATCATTTTCATTGATTGGTGATCAGAATTTATCATCCGACTTAACCTGATCTGTTCAATGATCGGCCTCCGATCCGATGATCAGTTACAGGGGTGCCGTCATCCTTGAGCGCCGTACTTCCTACACTTCTCTCGATTCTTCTCGTCCACAGGCTTCATCAACTTCATGAGCATCAGCGTCGAAATTGCATTCTTCACGGCTCTCCAGCCACGACAACAAAGTCGCTTTTCCGCCTTCAAGCCTCGCACCTGGCCATCATCATTCATTGCATAGCCCCTTTTTCCCTTTCTCGTTCTTCACCTGTCATTATTTCTGCATGAACAATGATATTCTTGTATACGCGGACTCAATGCGTCCTAAAAAATAAGGATTAGATATCTTCTTTTCTTTTTTTTGTGCTCGGCAGGTTTCGGGTTCCCAAAACGCGAAAAATGGATTCTGTGTGATAAAATACCCCAGTTCACCGGCCTAGGCCTAGCCTACAATTTTGTTGTCTCTTCAACCCATCTCGTACTTCGTAGCTAAATAAAAACGTTGTGTAGATTCTAGATCTAGATCTAGACTCTATTCAGTGAACACACATTAGACCTCTAAACTCTACAATCTTTATCCACAATCCACATACACACCACAAAATTCTACATTTTAAAAACTATCAGTATCAGACCTAGTCTAGATCTAGTAAGTATTCATGAGGTTGAGAATTGCCAATTGGCACTGAACTGCATAGATCTAGATCTAGATCTAATTAGTCTAGATCTATTATCACTGAAAATTACCCGTCTTCTAGACTGCATGCTGCACTGCCACTGCCAGCAATCATCTCATCGGTCATCTTGCTTCGTAGATCTACTCCATCTTATTAGAAGCTAGACTGGTTCTTACTCCAGTATTAATATTTTAGATGTGACTTGTACCAGCAGCAATTTCTGCAAACTTGCTCGGCTTAGCAGCATCAGGTCGGATCCTGGATCTACGCCTTGGTCGAGTCCCACCTACTGTACTGTACCTGGCTAGCTTGGCAATTGGCAAATATGATCGACACTGACTCAGCTGTACTGTACGCGCTAGATTCATGCATAGCGCTATGCATGCAGAGTGTGTGACATTGTGTGTGAAGAAGGTGACCGTTCATCACGAAACCCTTTTTTCCAGCACCAGTCGGCTAAGGTCAAGAAACTTTTCCCCACCGAGCCCAAGCCGATGATGTCATTCTTGAAACAGTTCTTTGAAAATATAATTATACTAGATCTAGACCTAGTACCCACTTTTTTAAAAAGAATTATACTTCTATTTCCAAAAATATAAAAAAAATATTAGTTAAAAATTTGTACACCTATTCTTAAGAAAAAGAGAATTTCAAATAAAATTAATATTTTCTCAAACTTGAAATAAATCAAGTTCGAGACAGTCGAGTAGGCGATCGCCATGTAAACAACAATCAACAACAACACATCTAGATTCTACCACTAAATCAATGCACACTTAGAACTTTAAATACACAGGAAGGAAATGGCCAAGCAAGGATAAAATCATTAAAACAAAATAGAATCTACTTTGATGATTCAAATCTCACTTCACGTCACGGCGTCATTCTGATGAGGATGTGTGATCACATAATTTTCATGGCGGGCAGCCAGACAGATGAGACGACGTAGTCCCACGTATTGATGTAGGTGTAAGTATATCTTCTTTTTTCTCCTCCTCCTCCTCCTCCTCCTCCTCCTCCTTCTTTTTCTTCTTCTTCTTCTTCTTCTTCTTCTTCTTCTTCTTCTTCTTCTTCTTCTTCTTCGATCCTCTTCCTCTTCCTCTTCCTCTTCCTCTTCTTCTTCCTCTTCCTCTTCCTCTTCCTCTTCCTCTTCCTCCTCTTCCTCTTCCTCTTCCTCCTCTTCCTCTTCCTCCTCTTCCTCTTCTTCTTCCCCTTCTTCCTCTTCCTCTTCTCCTCCTTCTTCTCCTCCTTCTTCTTCTCCTTCTCCTTCTTCTCATCCTCCTCCTTCTCCTTCTCCTCCTCCTCCTCCTCCTCCTTCTTCTTCTCATCTCATCCTCTTAACTTAGGCCTCGTCCCCCTTAATTTCCTACGTCTTCATCTTTTCCCACTTTTTCTGCGGGCTTCTTCCTTTTCCTTTACTACATGTACTTCTAGATGTACTACATGTGCCTCCTTTTTCATGTAGATGTAGATGATGTATTTCTTCTTATTTTTTTTATTCTCTAGTGTTCTTCTTCCTCTTCTTCCTCTTCTTCTTCTCATAACAAAGACTAGATCTACTCTATGGCTTTACTACTTGACCGGTATTATCAAAAAAGAAATAGTGAGATATTTTTTATCATGCATGGGCTCATTATTATATGGGACATCATTACTATAGTTTTTATATCAAAAGTCCACTCTACAAATACAAAATTGATGCAAAATTGTTTTGTGGTCATTAAACTACATGTGTAGACTACTGTACATAACATTTTACAGTTAACATGGTTACACAGGATAACAGGAAAGGTTAGTCCATCTATGATCTTCATATCAAGATTTTTTTTCCAGATTTTTTTGTTTGTTTATCGTAAGTGGACAGTGGTCCTATAGTTGTACAGACTACAGTACAGAACACATTTTAAATTATCTCTCCCATGAGAAATTATATTCTGACTTTGTACGGACAATAAAGTTTGTGTGTAGTAAAAACATTGAGAGGATTTAATTATTATTATTTGATTTTTTATTTCCCCCACTGATCATGCAGTCTTTACCCAAGAATGGAAATATTAGGTGGCAAAAATGCCAGCATCACAAGAAACAATGGCACAAGCTATCTTTCTTGGAAATCTAAATAACGATTTACCTAAGCGTCGCATCGCATCTTTGATTGTGCAACTTGCTCGCCATGGTACCGGAATAAATTTGGACACCAGAGATGTCAAGGTACGGTTTTCCCATCCTAGCGATTGCTGCACTGCTACTCTCCAACTCCAAACTCAAGCTGAACAACAGAAAGCCCTTGCATATCTAGCTCAGTGCCAGCAAGTGCCGGATGGACTCATCAAACTCGGTAGAACCCTAAAGGTTGATGTCTTTCAAAAGCATCCTCATCGGAGGAATGGAGTTAAGGTTTCTATCGAGGATGAAGGACCCAACCAAGGCAACCATGAACTAGTGTTTGAGAAAGGACAGCATCTTGGGGCAGAGACAAGGATTCTTGAGTTTAAGGAAATGTCCCATCTCAACTTACAATACCTGAAGCAGAAAGTCACCAGATATGTCTGTGCTTTCCTCAACAGCTCTGGCGGGGCCCTAATGTTTGGAGTTGACGATAGCGGTATGTTTTACATAATATTTTTCCTTAAAAAGTAACCTGAATAATATTTTTCAACAACATTTTAAAAGTCAAAACTGAGCCTTTTCTGTGAAGGACTCGATAAGAATAGCGACTAACGAAGAGAACATGAAGCCAATTGTTTACATTATTTATTGACCATGGCAAAGGCATCTCTATAACCAACTGGTAATTATTGAACATCAGTCATTTATTCACTTGTAATTAATTGTAGATTATAATACCGCTACTTATTGGCCTGTAGTTTACTGAAATCTGAAAAGGACAGTTGTTTTATGCTCATATTAGAGTTGAGTGCAACCATGTTAACCATGTATTAGACCAAAGTGTTTGGCTTTAACTGGATAAAAATATGAACCATCATCACCTGCCATGGATTGTAATGCGAAAGTTATTTCAGTTTTCACCTATGTAGCCTATAATTGAGAGATTCTAGATATTCAAGATCTTTTGATATTTCCTTTTTTTAGGCAATGTTCAAGGCACTCCAATGTCACATAAGCAGGAGGACGAAGTCAGAATCGCAATCGATCAAATTATCAAGAAATTTGATCCGCCCGTATTGCCCCAGATGTACAGCATTTCTTTCATCTCAGTATATAATCAGACCCATGGAGCAAGCAACAGAACTCAAGGTCAAAATCATATCAGAATGATATAATTAATTCAAATTGAAAGAATTGGTGATCAGGATTTTGGTTGCAGTCAGTTGTTAGGTTAGGTTTAGAGTTGGGGTAAAAGTAAGGCAAGTGTTTGGTCCAGGGTTGAAGCAATTGTTGCCAGGATATGTACAACCAAATATCTTAGAATGGGGTATTATTATATTTTTGTATATTATTGGCAAAAGTGCGATTGTGAGATGCTCATTTATGTTACAGCTCATGGCTGCGCAATGAAACTGTATTTTGCATTGTGAGGATTAAATAAAATATGTACACCATATTACACTTCTGCACTCTTCTATGGTACTTAATGTTCTCAATTTCTTTCTTCAAATTATTTGTAAGGTGTCAATGCCTGTAACAGTATATTCTTTGAATTTAGTGTTTCCATTTCAAATTGATAAATATGTAATTGGCCTAAAAGCCTCTGTGAAATATGAATGGACTCTTGACTCCGATATTCTATGAATAGGGTATAGTCTTTTGCTAAAAAAATAGGTTTAGCAAAGGAAGTTAGTCCGAGTTCTAGATTTTATGTTTGAAAAACATGAATTTAGACCCAGGGTCAGGTTTAATTGAATTAGAATACGGGCCTTGGAATCACAAAATATATTGCAACTATATAAAGGCACTTGTAGGTCTCTCTTTAATTGTAAACATGCACTATTTCTTCCTGAAAAAAAAAAAACATCTAAAATGTTTCTTATGCGCTTCTTCTCTATAGGTGATGACACTTTCTTGAAGGTCATCAAACTTGATATAGATCCTGGGAGACCCAACACACTATATGCAACACCAGGAGGAGATGTGTTCATCCGTCGAGACGGGAGCGTCCAAGGCCCTCTCAAGCCAAGAGAAATACAAGAATGGTGCAATATGGTAAGTAATTTTGAACAAATATTTGGAAAGAGGAGAAAACCTAGAATTTGTGTTCATTTTTTAATGATCCTCAAAATTTGTTTTTCATGAAATGCTTGAAAATAAAATAAGAGTATCAGGAAAGTTCTTCAAAAGAATAAAAAAATGTACCGTATGTGGATGATTAAGAGTCCATCAGCACTTTGCTGATACTCCATAATATTAACATTGAAACATCAGTTAAAGAATATGACCATAATAAACTTGAATATTCTCCACACATTGCATTTATTCAAATTCAGCACATACCATTTAGAGACTTTTGCCTTTAGTTCATACTTATAGTTTGTGTTATTTAGATATTCCATTCTGAATTTGTCCTCATGTAACACCATTACTATTTAAAAAAAAGGTTAATAGGAAAATATAGTAATGAAAATGTTTTTTTAAAAATATATTTATTTATTTAATTAATTCAATTGCATTTATTATTTATTTCATTTCAGTGAACATACCTCTAAAGAATAACAGTAATTTGATAGAGTTGGTTAATAAATAACAAGAACATCCTCCAATTTTTATATTTCAACAGAACTTTGACAACAAGGAGAAAGCCTACCAAGATGAGATTTCTCAACTTCAGCATAAGCTAAGACAGACCGAGTACGATCGTCAGAGTGAACCTGTTTCCTCTCTCAAGAAAACCAAGTCTGCTGTATGCAGTATACTATGACAAATGGTTCCACTAATAATATTTTTACTCATTACTTGTGCAATACCTTGTTTTAATTGGCCATTTCCTAACAATTTCCCCCCAAATCAGATTAAGATCTATATTTTTTAAACTAGGAAAGTCCCTTGTTTTTCTATGATATGTATATTTTGTAAATAATCGTTTTTGGTTTTTCACATTATTGTACAAACTAAATTGAAATAAAATAAAAAGAGAAATATGCATTCACTGATTTTACTCATTTTTTTTAGTAGCAGACATTTAATAAGTTTATTGTGATATTTATGAAAGTATAACCAGTGTTTCCTTATTAATCTGTTCAGAAGCGAACATGTTATACAAAAAAGTGGATCCCTGAAAATTTACTTAAATTATGTCGTAAAAGATCAAAGTTATATAAGAAATTCATGTAAAAAAAATATTTCAAATATCATAATTTTGTAACATCTAAACTACAGCAGGCTAAGAGAAAATTTTATTATAAAAAGTTCATTGATGTTATGAATTCTAAATCTACATGGAATTAGATAATTATGATCTTAAAGAGAAGAAAACAAAGAATATTGATACCATATGTGTGAATGATGATACTTTTGCTAATATTGTAGACATCACAAATGCCTTTAATAACTTCTTTGTGAGTTTCAGTGGAAAATTATAGCAAAAACAACCAGGTGCTTCTAATAACTCTTTTTATTCTTACTTGCCAAATCCTAATAATCACACAGCCTTTCCAGTAAAGCCTATCACTGTTTCTGAAATACTGAAAATAGTTAATGACATGAAAAATGAAACCAGTGCAGGATTTGAGTCAATTAATATCAAAGTTATTAAACATGATATGTTTACCATTATGTACTATATTCAATCAAAGTCTTTCAAGCTGAACAATACCAAATGATATGAAAGTTGAAAGAATAACTTCAATTCATAAGAAAGGAAGGATCGACTGATGATGTAAATAACTATTGACCAATATCTGTTCTAAATATTTTCTTGAAAATTTAAGAAAGATGCATTTAAAGACGATTAATAGATTCTATGAATAAACATGATATATTGTATAGAAACCATTTTGGATTCAGACAGAGGGGCACTCCACATCTACAGCAATTTTAGAATAAATACATAAAATAATTCGAGCAATTTGCAGGGGTGAATTTACCTTAGCAGTTTTTATTGATCTGTCAAAGGCTTTTGATGTAATAGATCACTCAATACTATTACAAAAAATAGATTACTATGGGGTTAGAGTGATTAGAGTTAAGAGTGTTTACCCTGACTCAAGAAAACAAAATTAACTTACCCTCGTACTGTAAAAAACAATTTAAAATCTTAAAATAAAACAGTTAGATATGGAGTTTCCCAGGATCCACCACTTTTATTTCTTATTCATATAAATGACAACATATTTTGTTCTAAATTAAGTTTATTCTATTTGTAGATGATTGATACAAGTATTTCTTCATCAGGTAAAAAATTATATAAACTGTTCTGATCGGTACACACACAATTAAACAATATAATTAACTGGATGGCTCTTATACGTTGATTTTGAATTCTGGGAATACAAATTGGATGATTTTTGGAGCTCGCCACATTGGAAATATATTTGAAATTACATTAGGCCATAAGAATGAAGAAATAATAAAGATTCAAAAGATTACATTTAGATGATAAACTATCATGGAACTACCATATAAAAGATCTCTCTACCAAACTTTCAAAGAATATTGGTGTACTCTATAGGTTACTTTTTTTGTGAAGGACTCGGGGAAAGAACAGCGACTAACAAAGAGAACATGAAGCCAATTTTTTACATTATTTTCCTATTAAACTATTGCACTATACCCCTTCATTTTCACACTTGAATTACTGTAATATGATCCGGGGATTCACATCATAGACCAATCTTAATAGAATACATAAGTTACTAAAACGAGTAATACGTATAATAACTCATTCAAATTTCCTTTGTCATATTGATCCTCTTTTTAAACAGATGCAAATCTTGCCAATCCATGACATAATATCATTAAATGTTCATTTGCCACTTTTATGTTTATGCTCTTGAAAGCTATACATTACCAGATTTATTTAGGTAATGTTTTACAATTAATTGTCAAATCCAGGATTATAGTTCTAGACAAGCTCTTGGTTGTCAATTCCGTTACACTTTACTTCACCCTCTATAAAGATTCCACATTTTTCCATGGCCCATTTATTTGGAATAGTTTGTCAGAAGACATAAAACAGTGCAATACATTGTATATTGGTTATTTCAGCTGAACAAAATAAAATTGTCATTTATTATGAAGAATGTAAAACTCAAGTTGCAACTTCCTTCTTCTTATCTTATCTTTCTCCTTATCTTTCTGTGACTGTCTTTACCTTATCTTAGATTTATCTTTCCTCTGTTGTTGAGAATATGTACTGGGGATACAATGTTTTTTTTATAAATATAAGATAAGTTTGTATCTTGATTATCATGCAATGTATTTATTTGGGGATCTTTTTAGGTCCATGTTCTCATCAAGCCAATTTTTGCTTTCATGATTCCCCACTTCCTTTTGTCTTATGTTGATAATGAAGAAACATGTGTATACTTGTGATGTTTGTTAAAAGAGTGAAATAAATGAAATAAAATAAAATGAAAAGCCTGTTTTATGTCTGATTTTCATGGAATAATTCAAAAATTGGTTGGGATAATTTACTGTTGGGAGGGGGGGGGTGCAAATTGATGCCTTCAAAGAAAACTATAATAACTTTGTGGTTTGATAATTTTCAGGATTTTTCGCATGTTAGAGGGTTAGTACAGTTTGAGGAACTTAATATAGCAACATTTCATACAAAAATTACAGTTTTTTCATCAACCTTCAACTATGTTTAATACTGGTTCACTTTAAAATGAAAACATTGTGAAAGTTGTTCTAGAAAAGTTTTATGGACAGTTTCAAAATATGGGGCCAAACAAAAAAACAGTGATAGCATAGTAAATAATTTTGTACAGGCTTTTTTTGTGTGTATCTCACATGCACAGTGCACATGCAGGCACTGCTAGTTGAAATTCAAAAATAGCTGCCCCAAAAGTCTTAATCATAAGTGGGCATATTTTACTATCACGGGGAAAAGAAATGTTGAAGCGCATTGTGCATCTTAAATGTTAAACAAATTGGTAATTGAGTATATGCATAGGACCTTTGTTGCGCACATCAGCTTCCTTTTTATCCTCATTTAGTATTTTTGTTAAATGACTTGTTAAATCGCAGCAGTTTTCCACAGCACATGCATGTGAACAAATGTTACAGGTTTTACCACAATGCAACAATTACCAAATGTATATACACCTAATGTGAAATCATAATTTACAGTTCCTTTTGTTTCCCCTCCCTAAACCTGAGCATACATGTAAAAAAGAAATCTCTGGTACGTGCTCAAAATGATGACATGGTACACAAAATTCCTGACTTTGCTATCCTTCTTTACTGAGAAGTTCATCAAAAATGGCCTGTCACCTTGGCAACACTCTTTGAATGACATATCCATCTCGCCTGATTGCATGGTGGATGCTGATGTGTTGTGCAGCCTTGGTTGTCATGGATAAGATGTAATCATCACAGAGTTCTTGTCTTGTGATTGTTCTGGGGATGCGCCTCACGGTTTGGTTGTACTCGATGTGATTGAGGAATCCTACCACAAAGTCAAAACAGTTGTGGCCTTCTTCTTGGTATCTGTGAAATGAG
>BEXV01000105.1:167614-189422 GCA_003118195.1 Hemicentrotus pulcherrimus
GGGGGAATGTGGTAAGATATAATGAGGGACAGATTCAGATGAATGGAGATCAAGCGAATGAGAAAGGTGAAAAGCAATGACAGATATGGGGAGGTAGGGAATGAGAGGGACAGAGGGGTGGTGGATTGAGTGAGACAATGAGAACACAAAATCAATATAAAAGGGGATCAAGGGATTCATAAAAAGGTAGACAGAGTGGGAAACATGGAAAGTGCATGGGAGATAGAGAGAGAGAGAGACAAAAACAAAAAGGAGAGGGAGCGAAGGATCAAGGGTTGGGGGTTGGGGCAGGTTGGTGATGATTTGTGTAGAATATGATCCAATAGCATTCTTTTGTACCAGAAAACAGAAAATTTCATACATTGTATTACATGGATATGAACCTCTTCCTACTCGTAATCAAAAAATATACCAACGGAAAAGTTAAGAATCAATTTTGTTTGGCTCAAGTGATAAAGTATATATGAAGATGAAGATAGTAAGAAAAAAAATACAATACTACCTCTCAGGTGTCCATCCAGAAGACATAGAGAATTGATGGAGCTCTGCATCCCATTCTTGCTTTATCTCATAGTCATGGCAACCAAGTAATGGGATAACTACACACAGCTCCCAGGATGTGAAGTCTTGGTGAATACCCTTCTCATCAAAGTTGTAAACCACACCTATACATGATTATAAGTTAACAGAGCAACAGCGATGAAGTAGCACCAGGATAGTGTAAATAAAAGCCAATCATCACTCCTCCCCCCCCTCCCCCTAAATACTTTTACATATTTCCAAATGTACATACAGAATGTATATGAATAACACGTTTTATAATGGGGGAGAATTAAAATAATCATTTGATATCCTAGGTCTATATTTACCTTTGGAATTTGATATTCCTGCATGTAAAAAATGGCCAGGCATATATGATCTGAAAAAAAACAACAAAGAGATTTAAAATATCAAGTGTGATCGAAAAAAAATAATCATGTGCCATATATCCTTCCATACTATGCTAGCTTCTCTCCATGTGGGCATAAGTATGTCCATAACATACTTATGCCCACAATTAATTATTTTGCCAGTCTTTTTTTCTTGCATGTCTTATTTTCTTGCATATTCACTTATTTGTGTTTGTTTGTATGTTAGTTTGTTAATGTGTATGATTAAAGATGATATTTCTACTTCAAATTCAGTACTGTATAATTCAAAATGTCAATGAAAATTTGCCTGTTTTTCCCTATACATACATGTATCATATATTATACTACCGGTATATACATGTATATCTATAACATTTTACTATTTTTGTAAAAAAAAATTATAGTGTATAATTGGCACCAGAGCAAGGGGTATATTAAAACAAATGGCAATAGTATCTTCTCGAAAACATTATGATAATACTCTGAATAAAATAGCAAATGGTAGGCTTACTGTAGAAATGAACCATGGGTTGGCTTGATAACAAGACAGTATTGTTTGGTTACAGCATTTACCAACACTGAGGGCAGCCTAACAGGAGGCAAAGGAAATTCAGCTGTCCCATCATCAAGACGCGATCTGCAAAAATATTTTTTAAAGATAAATGACAATTAAGAGTTTGATTTCCAGAAGTTTATGATAACAAATTTGATTATATTATGGGAAACATTTACATCTCTATGCAGTGATTGAATTTCATCAATATGTGAATTTATTTTGTCAAAATCTAATAGTAGTTGATTTGAAGTTTAAAGTGAAAGAACAGGGGAAGGAGGGGACAACAACAAAATCATGAGAGGCGATATTAAACAGAAATAAAGCAGAAAGAGGGGCAAATGAGGGAGAGCAACAATTAAAACAGAAAGAGGAGGGAAGATAGAAAGAATTAAAACAGAATTAGAAGAGAGAAATTTAGAATGATAAAGGCATGCAGGGACAGAGGCAGGTGGGAAGAATGATGGTTTTGTCTTAATTAATCACAAAATATACTTAAGAAGAAAAAAATTAAAATACCGGTACATACCGCCACCAATATTTACAACAAAATTACCTGCAAATTGGGCAGACCTGTAAAACCTGGGTAAAGCAGAGTATGTGATTCAATGGATCACAATGCTGGAAGGAGATGATTGGTGGATTGGTGTAAGATGATGACATTCTTTGTTCCTCTTTGTTACGTACTACCTATAAATGAAAAATAAAAATCACTCAGCTCTGTAAAAACAACATAAATATTCAAAATCTGCATAAGTGAGCACTTGTTTGTAATTATATATGCTCAACACCCCCCCCCCCCCCCTTGAGCTAGCAAAAAGTCAAAGAGATAAAATTGTGGTGATATATACCATCTCTTTTTTTGCCAGGGGTGGGGGCCTGGGCCCCCGCACCCCCTGGATCCGCCCTGGTGGAGCCAGAAGTAGTCTCAGCGAACCAACCGTCAAAGTCAGAGACCAAAGCTTTTTATGTTTACATATGTGTAATTAACTGAATTTGTTGAAAACATAAGCACTAATAATAATGAATAAAATATATATATTTAATTGTTAAAAAACAGACTATTACTTTTAATACATATTTATGTGGCAATTTTGTCCATATTATAGGCCTAGCAATTAATATGATTAACACTATCAGACTATATTTCGTTTAATTGAAAGATCACTGTTATTGCATGGTCTAACTGAGTAATTCTCTTCTAAGTTCTAAGCAATGTTCAATGTTGGTCAGTGATAACACTAATCCCGGTAGATCACTTTATATGATTGTTTTTTACAAGGCAAGGTAATTGATTGAAATGCTTGCAATTAATGGGAAAATTAATATATATTTGATATTCTTTCCGAGTCTCACCTTCGTGTGCAATAGATAATCTACAGTGCTACTCCAGACCACAATATAGACAGGCACAGGCACACAGCCAATCGTCCACAAACACGGCCTACTGCTAGCCTAGCTTGTAGCAGATCAGTCAGATAAGCTTGGTGGGATATGTTTTTGTTTACATTGGGGCGGGGTCACGTAATCCACCTTTTCTCACAGAGTTTGCGTAACCTTTGACCCATTACTCATAACATAACCTCGCGGTATGGTAGCGTCTGTGCCAACGGCCGACCGATTGAATTTTGAGGCTGATACTACATGATGTAGGTAAGTTACAGTTTAAAGTATTTGTGTGGTGTGATACTCTGTACTGTTAGTTCAAAAGGTATGTTATGGTAGATTGAGAAACGTCTGACATAATTTCCTATGCATAAATAGACAAGTCGTTCAGGCGGGTCAGCTGAGCTGAGGCTGAGCGGCGATTCATGACAACTCGCTCCAGCGGGAAGTAATCAGAACCTCTCCCCCAACTCGTGGCGACACTGACCTTCATGATACCCCTAGACTACACCGTGTCAGTTTGAGCATTATCGGCAATAATGTTCATGAATAAAATATCTAGAGTCTATGTGTAAGTTGGCTTTATTGCTAGGGATTGCTTTAAATTTAGTAACTTATTAATCTACATCATACAGATAGATCTAAGTAGTTCTATAGAGTACAGAAGGGGTTTTTCGGCCCCTCGGCAGTTTTTCGGCCGGTGCATTGGATGCATGGTAAAATTCCTTTAAAAGACATTGCATAATAATATTAATAGCATATCACATATCCCACACATACCATACAGAGACGCCAAGGTAAAAGAACGGCAATGCGTGACATTTTCATTTTTCGGCGCGCGAGCGCACGTGCGAGTGTATAACACACATATAATCTAGGTATGGCATTTTTTTTTAATCTAGCGCGCGCGGCGTGCATGAGAGCTGTTTTCAGACCCTCGAAATTCGTGATGTCACGCCTACTGCGTGACACTTGCTATCTCTGACCATAATATGCCAGAGTCACTGAAGAACCACATTTGCAATGGAAAATATATCCTTCAATATCACATTTTAGCGATGTAATCGGCGGTAAACGCTACCCGAATCTGAAAAATCTAGTATCTATTCCTACACGTGTCTGTAAGGAATATGGGTACCATAAAATGAGCTGTATTTCAAGTATTTTTCAGATTTAGAGCCCGATTTTGTGTGAGTCGCAAGATCAAAAGGATCTCATCGCATGTATTAAATCAATGCAGCCGGATACAGCAGCGCACACACGATATCTTCAGATTCCTATTTCTGATCACCGCAGAGGTAGTTTTCGACACTGCGAGCTTTGGCGTGGGATACCTGCTCCGGCTGCTAGTGCTATAAATCAACGGGGAAACGCACAGCGTGCACGCTTGCTTCCTATTGACTTTTTCCATAGGCCGAAAACTGCCTCGCTAGGCCGAAAACTACCTCCGAAACAGTGAAAATGGAAATGAATATTGTCATGGCTATTCATGATTTTTTTTCTGGGATTCTTTTTTTTGGTATAAATAATGATAGTATTTGCTTCATGATTTGAACAAGAAATGATAATAAATAGGAAGTAAAGAGTCCAAAAAATAGATTTTGTCTTTAGTTGCCGAAAAACCGCTCCTTTACTCTACTTAGACTTGATCCCACTTAACTAGTCTAAATAGTAAATGTTGTTAAGTCACAGTCATTTGATTTAATAAAGCCCTTCTGCGCTAGTACCAGAGATGCCAAGTTAAAAAATCAGCTATGCTCGACATTTTCATCACTCAGCGTGCGAGCGCGCGTGCAAGGGTATTGCTGACGTATAGCGTAATATAGTGTACGTTTCGAAATCGCGCGCGTGTGAAGCGACGTGATAGCCGTCGTGCATGCATGATACGTGCATGCGATACGTACACAAACCCTGCGAGGAGCTAGCTCAGGCCTTGAGGCTGTCGGCCAGTACGTAGTCTAGCAATTACTACCTTTTTTTCCCCAGTCTGGCCCTGATGCGTGACAAAAGTGGGTGCCATGCGTGACAGCGTTTTTTGGCCCTCAATGCGTGACTGTCACACACAATGCGTGAAACTTGGTAGCTCTGTAGTACTACTACTAGTTTGGCATGGAGGGATTAGACCTCCCTAGCCTGCAAGGTCACTAGCAGTTGGCTATCTCATTAAATCAGCTCTAAATTAACATAAGAAAGGGCATCATGGGGGATCAAAGGGTACCACTTTAAGGCGCTTAGGCATGGATGTATAGAGGGCGCATAAGTAGTGCAGTAGGGCTTCAGACAGGATTTAATATCCAAATCGCAAATGTCTTTATCATCATGAATGATCATCACATCTTTGTGAATTTGCAGTCATTCATGCACTTGCATTTCCAGGTTATTATCAGTATTTTGGTTGCTAAACTTACTTTCTCATTGTAAATCTCTAAATAATTGGGTAAAGTATTGTCTACATGTACTGTTTGTATGCTGGAACATGATTTTGGATAATAAATAACATGAATTTCCCATCTTCTCAGACTCTAAACATTTCTGTCAGTGTTTTACTCATAAATAAATTTATGACATCCATTTAAAGACATCTTGCTTAGGATTACAAAAAAGAAAATTGTGTGCAATACTAGACTACCGGTAATAGTAATACCAATTTACCAACTTTGAATTAGAATGATCTCATTTTGTTTAATGTTCAAAACATTTTAATGCTTTTGCTTTTACTGTTTAAATTTTCACTGATCAAAATAGTCTTAATTGTTTCTACATTTACAGTGATACTTGGACTTATTTCTATAATTTAAAAAAAGTACATTTAAAGCTCCAATGTACTACTTTTAGCTACTTGCTCTCTCTATATAGAAAACAAGCCTAAACAGTGACCATTGGTTCCCCATGATCCTCTTTTTCTTATGTTAATCAAGGGCTGAGTTGATGAGATAGCCAGCTGTCAGTGAGCACCCTGGGTGGTCTAATCCCTCCTTGCCAAACGCGTGACACAGTGTGAGACTGTCAACTTTATTCCAAGCAATACTGTAGTACGGTACAGACCGTCTTTAAACATCATTAGAATTATTTTTGAAATTATTCACAACTACAAAGGTTTATTGATCAAGGTACCCCCTAACATGTATCTCTGTATCATTTTTGTTTCTTGTTTTTACAGTTCAGTCTTGTTAAGCAATATCCTTACCCATTACACTTTTTCTTCCCAAACAACTTTTGACTTTACACTACCTACAGAACATCACCACTGATTTGGAGACAAATGGCTGAAACATTTAATGACAACTCTTAAAAATAGCTGAAATACTGAGTCATGAATGTGGCAAGGCTCCATCTAAACCATGGCTCCAATAAACTTCAGAATGTTAGACAACAAATCAAGATTACAAGTTTCTCAGCAATTCAGCAAACTGCTGCAGAATGTCATGATCTTCTTGATACTACTTGTGCCTGTGAGTACAGCACAGTATTGCCAAAGGAGTAGTCTTGTCACGTGGCACACAAATGCAAATATTGTCAACATCTCCTGGTCGGTGGAAAATGTGTGCAACTCTTACGAAGATTGCTATGGTTCATCTGGAACGGGGGTCAGTGGACCTATTGACCATCAGCTGTGTCCAGTCGAGATCCAGGACAACGATAGACTGGTGATCCTGCCTCCGTCCATATCATCGCAGAGTGCCATACCAGTCAATGTTAGTGTGAGTGAATTTGAAGCTTGCCCAAGTAATACTCACCCGTCTTCTCAGTGGCTCGTCTCTACTGCCTCGACTGATCCCTTTGAAGTGGACAAGGCATTCCTGCAAGAAGGAAGAAACTTCTTTGCTCAGCTCCCCACTGGTGATGTCTTCCTGAGTTGTGAGCTAGGGCTCCGTGTCGTGGTGTCCGTCAAGTCACATGACTGTACAATCAACCAACCAGAACCGTTTTGTACTGGACATGGAGAATGTGTTACAGTGCCTCTCAGGTAAACAAAAACACGTGCACATGCATGTGGGGGGGGGTGGGGGTTACTGATCTTATTCAGTAGATGAAACGTGCATGCATGATGATTAAAGGGAGTGCTCAGTGATTAGGGAGAAGCTAGGAGTTCCTGTCACATTTTCACAATCCCTTTCCTCTCCTCTTCCCCCTTTTGTTTTTTTCCCTCTACATTTTCAGCAATTAACTGGAGGGTTGGGAAACACATCCCCCTTACATGTTGCTGTTACCATAATGCTGAACAAAACAAAAGCGGTTATTTAGGTTCATGTATGTGGTTAATGAGGGTTACCGGTAATGACTTTCTGACTTATGAAATTCAGTTTTGTTTTTGTGTTTAAAGGGATCCGGTAACTTTGTCTCAGATTCTGAAACAAAATTCTGGATTTAGCTCATGATACAATGATAATTATAAACCTTTAGGTCAGTAAGGAACAACATGACTTTTACAAGCCGATCGCCTGTCTGATTATCAAGATATTTATGACTGGAATTACAAATTTTAAAACCGTTCGCCTGACGGTTTTCATAACACTACAGTCTATTGGGGAAAACGAATATGGTAAAACCGGTCACTCAAAGATTTTTACTTTTTTGAGGCACTTCTTGATCATTTTGAAGCACAATTTTTTTAGGGCTTCAATATTACACCATATCACAGACACTGATAACACGTAGGGTCGTGTATCTCAGATTTAACATTGTTAAACGATCCCTTTAAAGGGATCCGGTAACTTTGTCTCAAATTATGAAACAAAATTCTGGATTTAGCTCATGATGCAAAGATAATTATAAACCTTTAGGTCAGTAAGGAACGGCATGACTTTTACAAGCCAATCGCCTGTCTGATTATCAAGATATTTAAGACTGGAATTACAAATTTTAAAACCGTTCGCCTGACGGTTTTCATAACACTACAGTCTATTGGGGAAAACGAATATGGTAAAACCGGTCACTCAAAGATTTTTACTTTTTTGAGACTTTTCTTGATCATTTTGAAGCACAATTTTTTTAGGGCTTCAATATTACACCATATCACAGACACTGATAACACGTAGGGCCGTGTTTCTCCATTTAACATCGTTAAACGATCCCTTTAATGATGTAAAAATATCCATTTCAACCATTTCAATGCCAAATTTATATTTTCTTTCATACTGTTTTTATTCTTTACTGTTTGAAGTCATTCTACATCTTTTGCCTTCTCTCTCTACAGTCCTTTATCTGAAGCATACACTTGCCAATGTGAACCATCATATATTGGGCAGTACTGCGAGGAGTTTGATGGTTGCTATGGAGACCCTTGTCAGAATGGAGCTAGTTGTATTGATGAGGATGAGGGAGATATCCTTAGAAATTACAGGTGTAATTGTAGCACTGGTTTCACTGGTGAGTGTATGAAGAACTAATTAATGTGTATTTTTTTTCATGCCACTTATAAAAGAAATGTAGACTCTGTATATGTTCATTATGTCATTTGCCTGTATCTTGATAGGAAGGTTTCATGAAGTTGAAACTGTCTGCGGAAAAAGGAGAGGTAATGAAATATAAAAAAAAAGGAATAAAAAGCTAAATGCGAAAGCAGTACAAGATGAGTAATCAACATAATGAATGATGTGCCTAATGAATTTGTAACTGATGCTTTGTATGTAATATAAGGATAACATTCACCTCCTTAAAGTATTCCAATGATTATTCCTATATCAACATTTCGGAGTTGAATTGAGGAGCAATATATTTCATGTCAATATGTGTATAATTATGTCCATACACTTTTTTTCAGCCAATGTGACAACTTTTAGTTATTGCTGGTTTATCAGAGTAGGGATCATTTTCAATCACTACCAGCAAGGGAAAGAAAATCTGGTTCATTTATTTATTCATTCCTTTATTCTTTATTTATTTAATATTATATTATAGGTCTCAACTGCTCAGATATTCTTGGAAGTTGCAATCCTGATATCTGTGGTGATGGGACATGTGTTACAGTAACTCAAGAAGCAATCAGATGCGATTGTAACAATGGATTTGTAGGTAAGCTAGCCATTGTTATTAATGTAATTGGCATCCAGGTGAGACTAAACTGGCCCAACAAAAGAAGAAAAGAAAGAAGGAAAAAAAAAAAAGAAAAAAAAATTCTCGAAGTGCAGCAAAATAAATACATTTTTATTGTAGATAGAAGGGAAAAAGAGGCCTATAACAAAGGCCCAGGAGCATACTCTGTTATGTAGATTTAATATGAAGTGCACTATATTTATTTTGCTGCTGTTGTTTTGAGATTGTTTACCAAGTCAAAATGTAAAGAATAAGGCTCCCAGCTGCTGGATTATGTTGCTTGTGATGAAGTGTGTCTTTGTAGCCATGTATAGCACTTTAGCAGTGCTGAAAGTGGATAGGTGGAACAGGCAGGGAGCTTGTACTCCTCCATGTAATCTGTTATTAGTTTGGTGAGTCCTGTGTAATGATTTTGATTTATCTTCCTTTTCACAAACAAAAGGAAACAAACAAATTTAATAACAGCCAAAATAAACCAAAGTAAAACAAAACATAAAAAGCTACACAACAAAACAAAACAAATAGGCAAAAAGTAACCCATCTAGATACATTCACTCAGTTTCAATCTGGAAATTTTTTCTGTACTCGTAAAGCTTGTTCACATAGAGGGTGGTAATCCATTGTGGTTTACTGTGGTTTCTTTAGTGTGTCCTTCCCATTTATTATATTCATATTACAACAAAGTACACTTAGGAACTTTGTTGGGCACAGTTGCCTCTTTCATACCCACTTGCCATTTATTTTTTACACAAAAAAAATCTCCATGATAACCGTGACGTATGTGAACAAGCCTTTATTGTCTCTTTTTTAAGGTCTGTTTTGTGAGGAAGAAATTCAGGAGTGTGCATCCAATCCATGCCAACATAATGCAACATGCATTGATGAGATTGGTTCGTTCAGTTGCCTATGTCCACCTGACTATGTTGGGGTCACATGTGAGGAGGAGAGAGACTACTGCTTGGACCAGGTATGCAAGCTGGATATTAGTTGGGAGGAGGCTATATTTGATTCATTTTGAAAGCTTGATGTAATTTCTTATTAAGAAAGTGTCAATTAAGGGTGTATTTCCATTAAAGCCCCAGTGCACTATTTATAGCTACTTGCGCCCTCTATATAGCAAACAATGCCCATTGGTCCCCCATGATCCTCTTTTTCTCATGTTAATTGAGAGCTGATTTGATGAGATAACCACCTGTCAGTGACCATGCAATGAGGTCTAATCTCTCCTGATCAAACTAGTGCAGATGGGCTTTAAAGGCATTTTCTATCCGATTCCCATGGGTATTTGGATACCATTTTTTTTTGTACCTGATAATAGGTGGTATCAATCACCAATCGTACACTTGACCGATGGGTCTAATATGCAATGTGTATAACCACCAACAAATTCAAAAGAATTTCACAGGAAGTTAAAGTTATCATTGTGAACTCCATAGATAACTAATAATGAAACGCTTCCCTCTCTGCTATCAAGTTCAGGGTGGGAAACAAATTTTGCTGCATTCAAATTTGTTCACACTCTGATTGATAATTGCAAACTATGATGATGCATTGCTCATGGAAATAGCTGAGAGGATGTCTTTAAGATGATTATCTGTCCTTGGTAGAGAATGACACACATGGGAATTACATATTTAATGGCATTTCTTCTTGTATGTGAAGCATTTTCCTTCGAGAGTTCCTCTAAGTTTTGGAAGAAAAGCTCATGCTAAGTTATCATTTTCTTTCTTGTAAAATGCAATACCGGTATATTAATTGTTTTTCTTTATGACCAGCCAAAACCTTATTAACTTCTTTTAAATATCATGTGAAACTTTTTCCTTTAAATATTGCCAACAAAAAATTTAAACAATGTTTTAACAAAGGTAATTCATTCAATTTGCAGTGGCCTTACTGTATAACCATTGTAATATGTGAACCACAACATTTCCTTGTATTATTTTTATGATTCTTATTCTTACCAGCCATGCCAAAATGGAGCGAATTGTAGCAGTTTTCTTGGAGGTTTCTCATGCACCTGCAGACCAGGGTTCACAGATCGGAACTGCTCCACAAATATTGACGAGTGCGACCCAAACCTTTGTCAAAATGGAGCTACTTGCCTAGATGAAATAAACAGTTTCAGGTACATTTTTCAAGTCCTTAATGATATTGCATGTACATGTATCTTGATTGAACCAAACATGGGGGTGTAAATACATGTATCAGCCTTTTCACACAGGGGTAAAATTCATGGTATCTAGAGCTGTTTAGTTTGAAGCTCATTAACTAAACAGCTTTAGTGTAAATTTTCCTTGTGTTTATACGATGCTCGGACTGCTCGTAAATGCGCAATGGCCCTCCTGAGCATTTAAAGAGCAGTGAATCTCGAACAACCACACCAAAATTTTCTGTGTGTGAATAATTTTGTATCTAAAGCTGACCCAATGGCTTTATTTAAGACATACATGAATGTACAAGAAATTCATCCTGTCATATCAAGGTTTGATATGTAAAAGGATTATTTACATGTCTGTATTTTGCTTTTGATTTAGCGTACTTTAATACAGAGACAGTCAGAACCAGAATTAGCCAGTAACGTGTAAATAATCAACTCAAAGAATTAGACAATTACAGCGAAAATAGATTCTTAAATTTCGACAGACTGTCAAATATACCTTTAAGCAAAGGTGCTACATTTCCACGGCTGATGCCAGAGTTTGTATAGCAGAGGCTGTTTGTAAGCTCTCATTTTTAGTCATTAAATTATTTTATATGTTGTTCCCAATACATAGGTGTGAATGCAGCCTCGGATATAGTGGTCAGCTCTGTGAGACAAACATAGACGAGTGTGCCTCACAACCTTGCCAGAATGCTGCACAGTGTATCGATCTGATTGATTTCTTCTCCTGTGTGTGTCCCCCTGGATATATTGGCATGACTTGTAGTGAAGAGATCAACGAGTGCGCATCTAATCCTTGCATGAATCAGGGGAGATGTATAGACTTAATTGATGAGTACAGGTGTACATGCAATGAGGAACTCTTTGGAGGTGAGTCAGTTTTTTTAAAACAAATACATGTACACTTTTCTTTCTAGACTAAATGAAAGCATATTAAAAGAAGACAAAAGAACTGAGTGACAGGCCCGTCTTAAAAAGAGTTGTTCTTGATTCAAGTTGAGTGTAGCTTCATATCAATTTCACCTCTGTACTGCAGAGATATGAGTTGTAAGTTTGTGATTAATTTGAGGGCTTGCGATCAAAGTAAAGTAATACATGGTATAGCAGATAGTGAATAGGGTATAAGGTAACAATCTATCCAGACACGCTATTAAAAAAATGTTGATTAAATGAACCAATTTGAATGAAATTACAAAGGGTAACAAAAATGATGATTTGAACATGAAAATAGTGATTGTAAATTCTACTTCACAAATTTAAAGAAATTACCAAACTTTGTGTGGTTAAATATTGTATAATATATTTCTCTTTTCCTTCATCAGGTATCAATTGTGAAATTCCCCTCCACGACTGCTCCTTCTTCCCCTGCCAAAATAATGGAACCTGTCAAATAATTGACAGCTCGTCCTATGCATGCCTTTGCCCAGACCGGTACACAGGTCAAAACTGTGAAAGTTACATCCCGTTCTGTGACACACACAACTGCACTAATGATGCGACCTGCATGGAAGAACCCAATGGATTTACATGCCAGTGTCCAGTCGGTTACACAGGCCTGTGGTGCGAAGTGGACATAGATTACTGTGTCAATCACAATTGCTCAAACAACTCTACCTGCATGGATGATACCACTTCTTACAGGTGTATCTGTGCACCGGGATTCGAGGGACAGGATTGTGAGATAAATACAGATGAATGTAGGAGCAGTCCATGTGCCAATGGGGGTGTTTGTGTGGATGGAATAGATGGCTATCAATGCATTTGTCCTGCAGGATTTAATTCACCAAATTGTTCCCTCAATATAAATGAGTGTGAATCCTCCCCATGCCTGAATGGAGGTACCTGTCTGGATGGAGATGATTCTTATGTCTGTAATTGTGGCATAGGTAAGAAAGAAATTAAGAATGTTTAGGTATGATTGATAGCTATAGAATAAATTACTTATATTGTAATAACTAGAAATTACAAATTTACATTTACTTGTATTCATGACTGCCAAACAAAATTGATATATTTTGAATTTTAAAGAAAAATCTTTAAACTTCCTGTAAGATTCTTAGTTACCAGACTTTAATGGCTATATGTGACTGCAAAAAAATGGTCATTTTCTAAAGGTGTCAGATAGCTCTGAAACTTTTGATGTCAAAATTAAGATGTTATCATGAAATAATTCAGGGATTCATGTCTTTATTTCAATGGGAGTCAGATGTTTCTGAATTGCAATGTATACTATGTACATGTACAACGTATACATGTAAGCTTATTTTGATCTTGACATAAATCCCATCAGAAAGTTCAGGAAAACTGTGAAGCATATTACTTAGATAGAATCATGGAAACATGAACAACTAATAACCAACATCTCAGACTTTCATAAACATTCTTCTTACACTCTTCCCATTAAATTTTGACCGCTCAAATTCGTTGATACTGTGCAGACTAGGACCATTCACAATGCTTTTGTTGTTGTTCTCTTTTTCTCTGTTTTGTTGATGTAGGATTCAATGGAACTCATTGTGATGTGGATTTGGATCTTTGCAGCTTGAATGTCTGCCAAAATGGCGCCCTTAACTGCTCCGAGACAGAAGAGGGTCACAACTACAGCTGCATCTGTGCACTAGGTATTAAATGATCTCTTTTGATTTTTTTAAAGGTTTTATGAATGTCTAATGTACTATTTCATTACCGGTATCTGCAAAGAGCTACAAGGGTATTTACTTTTATCAATTTAGATTGAATGCCTTTCTTGGTTCTAGCAGATTACGTAGATGTTTGCTTCTTGTTATTTTAATATGCGTGTACCTATAAAGGAGCTGTAAAGTACTGTATGTTCTTTTTTTATGTGTGGTGTAGTTTAAAAGTCACTTCACATTTGAATTTGCGTTATGATTACAGCAGGATTTCAAATATTCTAAAGTACATGCGAGTGAATGCAAAATGCTAACATTTTGGGGTCTGCAAGAAATGTTGTTATCGATATGAACTATAATTAACTATTTTTGTGTACATAACATCGATATGTTGGAAATGCTTTCATTACTAGATTTCAGGCATATGATGATTCAAGATAAAAAGTTGTTATGTTCATTGAAAAACAGACAACATGTGGTACATGCTTTGTTTGAGATTCACTATTTATGCCTTATATATTTGCATAACATGTGCGCCTTCACCAACCATATTCCTAAATTCTTCCATGGACTCAACACCATACCTAAACCCTAATCCTAGACCTAACCTGAAATCCAATTACGACCCTAATCATAAACCAGGGCTCCTCAGCCCATTTTTTTTAGAAAGAGATCCATATTTGAGTTTTTTACAGCCTGTTTGCATTAGCCGGATGTAAAACTTTTGAAAATTGGGGGTCCGGATTAAGTGTTTGGACACCCATGTGTCTATGGCATCTATTAGTGTCGAGCCCTGCCTGAACCTGTACATTTGATGAAATAAATTTTGGAGCAAAATTTTCAGGAACAGGTTTCGATCACCTATGTACCTCACATGTTAATTTATGCCTGTATGCGATTTTGTGAATAGGTTACCGTGGACAGAGCTGTGAGATTGAGATAGACGAGTGTGAATCCAACCCATGTCTGAACGATGCTTTCTGCTTAGATGAGATTAACTCCTATCAGTGCTACTGTCTACCTGGTAAATATTTGATTTGATTTGTTTGTTTATTCAAAAATTGTGAAATTCCAGTATAGCTGTATGGATGTATTGCAATGGGATAGTGTTCAACCAAAATGTAAAGACAGATAAAATGATTGTATTTTTTTTTTTATGGGGGATGGGGGTGGGGGGAAGGAAAGGGGAACCGTATATTGACTACCAGTACATATACATGTAAAAGCTTTTCTTTTCTTTAACAGTGAAAGGCTATGATGGGAAATACATGTGTCCTGTTAGGTTTGTTTTCCCTTCTATCACTGGTGAGTTCATCATATATTCCCTTGGAAGTTGGAACTACCGTATATGTTTCCTTTATTTCAGCTTTGGAATTTATTACATTCAATTCAGCTATGAGAAAATAATTCATTTATATAATGTTGACTGATGTCTTCTTTTTAGAGGTGTAAATTTTGTAATCCTCTGATGTTTAATCCTTACCTTGTTTTTAAATTTTTTTGATGACTTGAAGGCTATGTTGGTGACCATTGCCAATTTGAGATTGATGAGTGCTTCAGTCAGCCCTGTTTACACAACAGCTCTTGTGTGGATCTATTCAATAACTACTCATGTCTGTGCAGCCCGGGCTACGAGGGCTATAACTGTGAGATCAACATCAATGACTGCACTGGGGATCCTTGCTTCAATGGAGGCTCTTGTGTGGATGGGGTGGATGATTTTAACTGCATTTGCACTTCAGGTACAGATAATATTCTCATCTTTTCTTTTTTTAAAATAAATGTTGAAATGTGTTTAGAAACTGAGCCTTTACATTATACAAATGCTTAGTCCTTGACCTCATGTGCTCTACGATATGTTTGAGGATGAAATGTCTACGCCTAGGGTCTTATGAATATTTTGATACCAAATTTATACAGTTTCGATCTTGTGGGTACCATTTGTCTGTTTGTATTGTACACAATGCAAAATCATCAATATACGAACATGTAATTAATTAATTAGTGAAAATTCCACATGCACTTGATATAGAGATATGAAACTTGATCATTCAGCTCTTGTGTGGATCTGTTCAATAAACTACACAGCTTCTTTTTTAGAAGATTCGCTATCTACAACGTATGTGCCAAGTTTTTGTAAATTTTTATTTACTCCATGGTTGAGATCCGGGCTGAGCGTGCACCAAACTAACCTTTCCTTTTTAAGGTTAAACAAAAAATGAAGAAAATCCTTAACAGCATAAGAATAAGAAAAATATGCAGTTTAGATAACTTGAATAAATGTAAAACACAATTTTCTTTCATTTATTAAAATCAACCAAGATTTGAATACAACCTTATTCAATACTTGCATCTCAAATTTCTGTCCTTTTGTTTTTCTTTGTCAGGATATGAAGGTAGAAACTGTTCACAGGATGTTGATGAGTGCTCTTCAAATCCCTGCATGGCAAACACAACAGAGATATGCATCAATGAGGTCAATAATTTCACCTGCTCATGTAGGTCAGGGTTCAGGGGTCAACTGTGCGAGGTCAACATAAATGAATGTGAAGTTCATGCATGTGAGAACAATGCCACATGTATAGATGGGACAAATGGCTATAGGTGAGTCCTTATAGACCAGCTTGAGCTAAAGTCTCTTTAGATTGCAGCCTCTCTTTTGTCAGTGTTTATACATGTATATTTCTGCCCATGAAACTTACCCTGATAATTCACAGCATGTTTACTCAAGGTAACCTCATAAGTAATAAGAACTGTACAGCTAGATATCATTATAAATTAGATTATAAATTTTATTGTAAATCACTATCATAGACATTGGAGATATTGACCATGGTTTATGAATCTATTTCTGTGTTACAGCTGTATCTGTGCACCAGGCTTCACTGGATCGCTGTGCGAAGTCAACATAGATGAATGTCTGTCAAACCCTTGCAACATAGGTACATGCCTGGATGACGTCAATGGCTACACCTGCCTCTGTCCTGCTGAATCCCGACCTTTTGACCCTTCCTGTAACCTCCTCCCTCCATGAACTTCCAACCCCTGCCAAAACAATGGAACATGCCAGGAGGAATCAGATTCCTATGCCTACAGTTGCGACTGCCCGCTGGGGTTTGAAGGGCTAAACTGCGAAGTGAACACTGACGATTGCAGAGTCGGAATTGTCACATGTGCCAATGGCGGCACATGCATTGATTTGATAGCTGATTTTCGCTGTCAGTGCCCTGCAGGTTTCGAGGGACATTTTTGTGAGGAGAATGTAGACGATTGCATCAGAAATCTTTGCCAGTTAGGAAGTGCTTGCATTGATGGAGTGGATGGCTATTTGTGTTTTTGCCTGCCAGGTTATACAGGGATGTTGTGTAATGTGACCATACTGACTTGTGATCAGGATCCATGCTTGAATGAAGGAACCTGTATGGATATTGACTTGACCACCCCTGCAACTGCAGATGGAGGAGGTGAAGGAGCCAATTCAACCAATAGGATGTTTCAGTGTGTATGTGCCACTGGCTGGCAAGGGATGTTATGTCAAGTTGAGATTAATGAATGTGCATCCAACCCCTGCCTAAACGATGCAACCTGCGTAGATTTCTTTGCTGGATATGTCTGTGAATGCAGCCCCGCTTTCACAGGGGAACAGTGCGAGGTGGACATCGATGAGTGCATCAATAATGAGTGTACTAGTGGGTCTACTTGCATTGATGGCATCCTCTCCTACACCTGCCAATGCCCCAATGGATATGAAGGCCGCCTGTGTGAACAGGAAATAGATGAATGCTTGTCCTCTCCGTGCAATCCTGATACAAGCCTCTGCGTTGACCTACTATCTGGATATCGATGTTTTTGCCTGAATGGTTGGGCAGGGCCTAACTGTGAAATCAATTTAGATGAGTGCCTGAGTGAACCATGCCAAAACCAAGGAACCTGTTTAGATGGGATAGCTGATGTAACTTGCCAGTGTCTTCCTGGGTTTACAGGGAAATTATGTGAGGTAAGACCATTGCACAGGGAGGATACTATGGAACATGCTCTGTCATCAAGTGCTCCATGATCAATTCTATTGAACTGAATTCTGTACTTCTATTGTAGACCTAAAGCTCTGCTTATCCTAACCCTTACTCTAAACCAAACATAATACCCAATACAAACCCTATGGCCCGAATTCACAAAGCTCAGACCAAGGTTTGAGGTTAAACCTCCTTTTGTTTCGCCAAACCTCCCTTTGTTATTTACAAACCTGGTTTGTAAAGAACAAAAGGAGGTTTGGCGAAACAAAAGGAGGTTTGACCTCAAACCTTGGTCTGAGCTCAAACCTTGCTTTGTGAATTCGGGCCTATGTCTTTGATGAATAATGCCTAAGGCACATGTTGCAGGAGCATGTTTCTGATCAACCACCTGGAAACAACCACTCGTACTACAGCTTTAGCAGCTGATAATTTTCATGGGCAATAACATTTTATGCAGTAGGCTATGTAGCAAAACCCAGATTCCTTAATGTTTATTTATACTGAATGAAGTAGTAGCATTTGGTTCTGCTGAACAACTCCTGATCTGTGAATAAATACTTTGCACTTAATTTGGTACACCAACTAAATTCCTAAATTAGACTCTAGACCAAATGATACACATAAGCCCGACCCTGAATATAACATTTGATATTTACTTGAAATAATTGTCAGAAATTAACTTGATTTTACAAGCAGTTTTATAATTATTCATGGTTGCCCAACTAAGATCTAGGCATAAGGGTTTGCTCAATGTGCTACAGTGTAGGGCATTTTTCTGTATGTTCATTTTATGAGGTTTAAATTTTTGCAATAAATGTACTCATTTCTCTTATGTTGCTTATGTAAAACAGTATGTTGTGTGTGAAACCCATGCAGTAGAGATCAAAATATGCCAAATAAAGTTTCTGTTAATATTAATCTCTTAATGAAAGATTGTGTATACATGAATTCAATAATTTAGAGTACACTACATGTGTTCTATTTCTGTAATTTTTTTCTACCGCAGATTGAGATCAACGAGTGTGACTCGGATCCATGCCAAAATAATGGAGAATGTGTGGAAGAGATCAATGGCTATGTTTGTTTCTGTATCTTAGGATTCACAGGTGAGAAATATTTTATAATCTCTGTTATACAGCACTATAAGCAGTACTATTTTACCAACAGTATTGATTTTCGATGATCTAAGAAGCATGCAAAGTGAGTTGTAACTTTGAATATATTTATACCATTAAACAATCCTGAAATATCACCTTTTTTGTGGTTAGAATGACTGTAGGTAAAGTTGCATTCTGTAAACTTGGGAGTGTAGTTATTTGGCACCTTATTTTGATTTCAATCAATCACTTTTCATTCACAGTGTAATTTAATTTTAATTTGGTCTTATTTAAGATCCTTTACCTAATTGCAACCCTAACATATTTTTGACCAATTAAAGCAATATTGATGAATTTCATCTGTCCCACCTTCATTCCAATACTACAGGTTTACAATGTGAGATCAACATTGACGATTGTGGATCAGACCCATGTCTGAGGGGAGGGACCTGCTTAGATGGTATCAACTCCTACCAGTGTCTCTGTCCGATCCCGTACCGTGGCGACGACTGCTCTCTCCTACCATGTCAGGTCTTCCCTTGCGAGAACAGCGCCAACTGCACAGACTTTGTCAATGACCTTGAGACCTACCCACTAGGCTTCTATTGTGCATGTTATACTGGATTTATGGGTGAGTGATGTGTTGAATTAGATTTCAGATTTTCAGAAGGATAAGCCACTGACAAATTTTAAGTGATTCTTAGTTGATTTCAGGGAGCATAAACTTCATACACGAACCCTCGTGATTACATTTTTGATTGATTGATTTATTTATCCATTCAATTATTTATTCTTTCAATTATTCATTTATTTATTCATTTATTCATTTATTCGTTGTGTCATTCATTCTTTCATTCATCCATTCATTCATTTATTTATTCATCAAAAATGCTGTTTGATCTTGCAGGTCAGAGATGTGAAGTGAACATCAATGACTGTTCTCCAGATTCTTGCAGTGGTAATGGTCTATGTATTGATGGTATCCTGGGTTTCTCTTGTCTCTGTGAGCCTGGTTGGGCCAGCAGGGATTGTAGCCTGCCAATCGATGACTGTGTGGACAATATGTGTCAGGTATGGTTAATATAGGATTCTCTGCTATCCTTAAAATCTGTAAAAAACATGGAAAATGAGCACCCATTTGTTCCAGTCATTAAAAAGTCAGGGAAGTTGAGAAGAATAATTCACTAATGAAAATTAAGTAAAATATCAGTTGAAAATCAGGATTCTGTTGGAAACTAGTTAGTTTCTTATATTTTATGTTGTGTCCAGATAGCATATCCACATTTCGATTAGCTAAGTGGATTTTTAGTGTTAAATTGCCTGTTTTTTTTAAATTCAATCGGGCAAGCCTCATTTCACAGAATGCTGATGTTAAAAAAGTCAGAATTATTTAGTGTAGTTGTATCATAATGTATGACTTACGCATTTTCTGTGTGCGCTGCATCACAATTTGTTTACATTGAATGTGGTGGAATTACCAATTTATTGCGGTTAAAATATCTTGAATGCAGCTCAACTCATAGCCCACCTGGAAATTGCTTGATAGTGTCTCTGAGACTTTGAGAATGTTCAGATAATGAGGGATCATTTATGATGGTGAAATTTTTTTTGATGGTAGTTCTGAAAATGATGGAGGTTGAAAGTGATTGGATAAACACATGAACTCTGTCAAATTCACTCAGACAGCTAATATAGAAAGAGCAATTGCAAACAACAAAAAAAATTATTTGTTTTTTACAAAAATGAATACCTTTCCACTCCTTCTGTCAAAGTA
Organism: Hemicentrotus pulcherrimus; assembly: GCA_003118195.1. NCBI lineage: Eukaryota > Metazoa > Echinodermata > Echinoidea > Camarodonta > Strongylocentrotidae > Hemicentrotus > Hemicentrotus pulcherrimus. Next base: position 188,176 of record BEXV01000105.1, read on the forward strand.
ATATCTATCATTTGTCACACAGAATAATTCTACTTGTGAGGACTTGAACCAAGCTTACAGGTGTCACTGCATTGAAGGCTACGAGGGAAACTTCTGTGAAATTGAGACAGACGAGTGCTCTTCAGACCCATGTGTGAACGGGGCTACCTGCATAGACCACTTCAACAGATTTGAGTAAGTACATGTACATGTAGACGATTAGTCTCAAAAGATTTGAAAGGTTTTGTTTTCTATAGAATAGGTTACCCACACAACGACATAAAATCACCTACCTTTGAAGAGCACTGTGATGACCTGTAAATTGACCTGTACATAAAATCCAATATAAAAATTACTACAGGGAATCCTAAAACAAGGGAAAGTTCGTTGGATGCCCCAAAGAAAGCTGTGAGAATAGTTTAATGTCAGTGGCAGTAACGACCTGCTTGCGGGCAGCTGACAAATTATGGTATTTTGTTATCACAAGCAGGGATCTTAACAATTTCATAGCCTATTAGCTTATTACTTCATGTTATGGCAAGTTTATTGCTGCTTTGAGTTTTTAGTATTTTGCTACTTATTATTATTATAAATCAAGTCAATCCAATGAATTGCTTGTAAGGCTTACCAATTTGCATGTATACTCGCACGTCGTGTGTCCAGACAGGTTAATTATCCTGACAGTTGATTTCTAAAAGTATGCTAAAGAAATCATGCAAATTTCATAAATCTTTCATCCAATCTCTTAAGAAATACTTGTTAGTGAAATATTATTGTAACTGACAGATATTTTTGATGGTTAGCACTATTCAATGCATATATTCTATAAAAACTGAGCAAACCTCTCAGTTTTATTTTTTTTAAAGCATTCAGAGACCCCCATCCAATCAAGTAAAAATGGTTTGCAATAATTTTCTCATTTTCTAGATGCATCTGTCCTTCTGGTTGGATGGGGACCACCTGCAATCAAGACGTTGACGAATGCGACTCTAACCCATGTCAGAATGGCGCCATCTGTCTCAATGGACCTGACAGGTTCAGGTGTGACTGCCAGCCCTTCTTCACAGGGATGTACTGCAATGTGACCTTTGACCCATGCGACCCAGGGTATGACCAGTGTCAGAATAATGCGACCTGTATCACACGGGTGGATGGAAGTTACCAGTGTGCCTGCATAGATGGTAAGACAATTTTGTATCTGTCTTCTCATGTTGCTATTGCCTTATAGCTGTCTACATACAGTATGTAAATGCAATATTCTTGTATTC